>VZSF01002917.1:172225-253328 GCA_013398295.1 Chionis minor
ATATAATATAATATAATATAATATAATATAATATAATATAATATAATATAATATAATATAATATAATATAATATAATATAATATAATATAATATATAGTATGATGTAATGTAATGTAATGTAATGTAATATAATGTGATAGAATAGAATAGAATAGAATAGAATAGAATAGAATAGAATAGAATAGAATAATTCAATTGGAAGGGGCCTACAATGATCATCTAGACCAACTTTGCTTTGTACACTACCTCTCAGGCTAACCACTTCCGACAGTTTCCCTACATTCCTTCTTTATTCAAAGGTTGTTTTTGTGTGTCCTGGTGAGACAGTCCTCCTGAAACAAGGAAATGCTTCATTATAACATGAGAAATATGAAGTCCTATTCAAATTAGTAAGACATAAGGGCCTGAGTCTCTTTTGTTGCTTATACACGTGCTTATTAGAGCCCTATCAAGAGTGTTTTGAGAGGAAATATCCCACCCCAGAATCCGGTATCTGGTCTGTCCAGTCTCTCACAAACAGCCTGTGCTTAGCCTGGAGGAAGTTTGCCACAAATCTCATCCACACTTGGATCACTTAATGTTATAACCCTTTAGAAATGACCCTAAGACTCCCATGCAGGTGAATCTGAAGGCTGCACTGAGTGCTGAGATCACCATCCAAGTGAATGCTCTGTTAAAGGTGGTCATAGAATCATAGAATAGTTAGGATTGGAAGGGACTGTTAAAGTTCATCTAGTCCAAACACCTTGCAATAAACAGGGACATCTTCAACTAGACCAGGTTGTTCAGAGCCCCATCCAACCTAACCTCGACTGTTTCCAGGGATATGTTATCTACCACCTCTCTGGGCAAACTGTTCCAGTCTTTCCTCACCCTCACAATAAAAAATTTCTTCTTTATATTTACTCTGAATCTGCCCTCTTTTAGTTTAAAACCATTTCTCCTTATCTTATCACAACAGGCACTACTAAAAAGTCTGTCCCCATCTTTCTAATAAACCCCCTTTAAGTACCAAAAGGCTGCAAAATGGTCTTCTTAGAGCTTTCTCTTGTCCAGGCTGAACAACCCCAACTCTCTCAGCCTTTCTTCGTAGGAGAGGTGTTCCATCCCTTTGATAATTTTTGTGGACCTTTCTGGATCCACTCCAACAGGTCCTCAGAACAGGTCCTGTGCTGAGGGCTGCAGAGCTGGACGCAGGAGTCCTGGTGGGGGTCTCACAAGAGGACCTCCCACCCTCAACCTGCTGGCCATGTTTCTTTGGATGCAGCCCAGGATGTGGTTGGCTTTCTGCGCTGCGCGTGCACATTGTCATCTCATGTCCAGCTTTTCATCCACCAGTATCCCCAAGCCCCTCTCAGCAGGGCTGCTCTCAATCAATGTGTGAAAACTCGTCCAGTCTTCTTGCTCATTCCTAGCTGGCCCAGCAGGATGATTGTATGTATGTTCACTGTCTTTGAGAGTAGTACTGAGCTGATAATTGTTGTATTTATATTTTCCCTAAATAGCAAATTCTGACTTCAGGGCCTATTATTAAGTCTGAGGAAATTTAAATGAGGATATTAAAAGTTAGGAATAAGTGAGCTATGAGACCCTCAGGACCTCCAATGTGTTCTCAGAAAGCTAATCCTATACAGCATTAAATTGCTCTGCCATCCTTGAGGACTTGTATGCTTTTTATTTCAAGTGAGCTAATTCACCACCATTGTCTGAATACATAGACTTGCTACAGCGCTGTGATTTAGCGTATCTGTCTCATTAAGAAAAATGAGCACAGTTTTTCCTTCGTTCTCCATAAAAACATTTCTATCTGTGTTAAAATATTAAAATGGGGGTTTATTACCTTTTTTTAATATAAAATAAATTTGAGACATATAAATAACTACCTCTTTTTTCATAATTTTTTTTTACAATATGGAATACTTCCAAGTTTTCTTTGCTAGATACAATGTTTTTAAGGACTGTTTTGTTTTAAAGAGAAAAGCATAGATATTGACCTGAGAACAGACCTTGAAAAATTAGTTCATTTGTTGCTTTGTTTCTGTCATGAATCAAACAAAAAAAAAAACCTGCAGCATTAATAAAAAAAAAAAAAGTATTTCTGTATTTATATATGAATGTTTATATAATGAAAGTTATTGTTTTGAGACATTCATGTGCTAAACCTGTAAATTATGCTAATGATAGTTTCTGTAGTACAAAAATGTAAACATGTAAATCCCAACCACCCCATCTTTGTTTGTGGACCTCTTTTCAAGGTGTAGATAATGTGTTGGAAATTTTCCTCAGTGTTTGAATGGAACAGGTATTGTACCATGACATCATGGAGCTGGCTTCAACAGGAGGTATGATACTGGGGTTTGAAGAGGGATACAGGCAATATACATTACCATTGCCTTTAAAGTAAAGGTGTTACTCATTACTTTGGATCTACACTGTGCATATAACTTTCTTAACCAGCTATGTCAACTCTGTAATTTCAGATAAATAAGAGTATTCCTTATATCGTGTGGTGATGTTAATGCTCCATCAAGCAGCAACTGTACTTCACCCACAAGAAGGCTGAAATTCAGTCATGTCTCAGTCTCTCTCTCTATATTTTTTAACTACGTTGGATGTCACAAATATGTGTCACTTAGACTTCAGGAAGAAAAGAAAAAGCTTTTGACTATCACCTCTTCTGTAAGACTGTAGGTCATGCATTATATGTCCTTTCAATATTCACCAAGGCACACTGAGAACACATAATTTTAATCCTTCTCTCCTCTTCTAGAAATATATTTATTTTTGTAGCAATGGAGAAGTGTGTTTGCTTTAGTTTAATACTAGGAATGAAAGTATGACATTTTCATTTTAAGCACTTTAGACAGATTATTGTATTGGAAGTCCTTTCGTTGATTAGCTAGGATAGGTTCTGGGTTATAGTATACTGTTTCTGCTGTTACAGGGAATTGATCATGTAAGTCTGATATGCTGTATGAGTACAGAAAAACATACTAGAAGACCTTTTTCCCTTGAACTGAAAAGGCACTCAGTTTGTTTCCTTGCTCTGAAATTTCAAATTTTGTCTTCCCACTATGCATGTTCAGTATGAAAGTCAAAGTCATATTTTAAAAAATATTGAGCTATTGTTTCACCTCTTTCTCTATGGTTTGGTATCTAGAGCTGTTTGTACATATACATGACCTCAGGTTACTCAAATATTTTATGAATATCTAAGGACGGGTTCACCAGGTCTCTCATTGGTAATGAAGCAGTAAAGCTCCAGAGCAAATAATCCTGTATTTGGTATTCTGAGAAAACCCTCTCTCCTTTAGAATTAGGCCTCAAAGATCAAATTTGTACCAATAAAATAGCATAACTAAAAGTTCCTTTTAGCATAGTTATTTTATTTGTGTTAATTTTACACCTTTTGTAGTACATTATTATTATTTACTTCACACAAAGATTATACACATTGAACAAGCTATTTACTGGTAGCAATTGTAAGACCTGAATTAAATGTAGAGTTGGTGGGACTTTCCAGCTAATAACAAACTTCTGTTTATTTTAATATCTTCCTCTCAAGATTGAGATGACACCTCTTTTCCGCTTATTTTTTCCCTGGCCTTGTCACGAATAACTACTGATACCCTGTCTCCCCCTTGTTTAGAGACAGGGAGCGGCAATCTGTGCATCCATTTCCATCCAGTGCACGGATTCTGTCTGATGTTGTGAAGCTGTTTCTGGGCAAGTCTTTGAGGGGTGTGTGTATACATCCAGCTTTACTGACAAGGAACAACTCCCAGCCGTTAGAATGGGTGTGGTGGAGAGGTGTTCAGTCTGAAATAACACTTTGACCAGGCAGTTAGTATTCTGAAGAGGGTTGTCAAAATGAGGAGAAGTAGCTGTTCTGTCTGTCTGCAATGAAAAAGTTTGGAGACTAGAAATTGCACATATGAGACAAAGGAAGAAAAAAGAGATTCATGTCAGAACCTCAAAAAAAAGAGATGTAAGTAGCAATGCCGCCTTGTGACCTCTCTGCTTCAGTGTCCCTGTTCCACTCCACAACTGCCTGTTCCTCTGCTGTGTGCACCATCATTCCCTTCCTTGTGTGACTCTTCTCCTAGCTGCTTCCTCATCTGCCTGTGATCTGCTTACTTCTGATACAGCATCACTGCCTAGTTTTGATTCAGATTTCTGAGAAAATAACTAAGTGGTGAGCTTCAACTGTTAGATACGTAGATTAGGTCCATGGAAGATAAGGAAGATAAGACTGTGGTTAGACTTGAGAGCTGCAGCCAGGGCAGCTAGCAGCTCAAGTTTTTAAGAGGAAAAACATTAACATGACAAGTAATAAAAGCATAAGGGGAAAAGAGGGGAACTCGGCAGACAGCAACTTAAGAATTATCCCACCCTAGGGAGCAACAAAGGCCAAGATTTCCCCCTCAATAAACAACTGCTGCCCAACCACAACACTTTACCAGGGATTTACTGGGGATGATGAGCCTGTCAATGCTTCACCTAGTACCTAGTGCTTTTATTTCACATTACTTTGTAAACAGGATTCAAGGAGGATCCAGAGAACTATAGATCGATAAGTTAATCTTTTATATGTGACGGGTTAATGTAAATAAGTATAATAAAAAATAAAATGAGTGAATCAATGGATAAGTATTTTATAATGGGCAAGTCTCAGCAATTCTTTAAATTACAGAGACAGCTACAAAGACAGCAGCTTGCTTGGATGTCTAACAGATATTCAGCAAAGCTGCTCACCAAAAGCTTTTAAAGAAACAAATAAGTGCTGTAAGATAAGAAGGAAGCTCCTCTTGTGCACTGGTAACTCATTCAGAAATCACATGTGGAACAAATAAATGATCATTTTCCTTACTGGAGGAAGGAGTCCCAGAGGGATGTGTGTTAGATATTTCAATGGCATATAATGATTTTATGATCTAACATTCATAAGTTATATTGAACAAAGGTTAAATGAGCAACAGGTCAGAGATAATGCTAAATTATTTGTGACAGTAAACCCACTTCCTCTGCATCCATATTTTCACACTGATTAACATTTCCCCAATATAATTGGCTGTATTCTCAAAAGAACTCAAGATTTTGATATGGTTTAAAACCAGTCAGCATTTTTCACATAAATACAAGTTTTGACTGAATAGTGATCTTTTCTCTAAAGTGAAACTTTAATTAGAAAAATAAATATTGGTTTCTATTTCCTATTTTTCACAAAAATGTTTTGCATGTCTTCTGTAGATTACTTGTAAATGCATTAAGATTAATGAAATGCTATAGCTGAATAAATAAGCAAATAAAACCAATTTCATTTACCATCACAGCAGATGTTTCATTTATTTAAAAAAAACCCAACAAATCTTGACATGATAGCTAATAGAGAAGTTGCTAGGACCTGAGTTATGGAAAACCCAAGTTCAAAAACTTGTCTGTGGTTAAAGATATTTGTGCAACTCTCAATACCTTGCCTTAATAAATACCTCAAGCCGTGTTCAGTGATACAAGTAGGGACACACCGAAGCTCCCTTCAGATGGATAAAGATTCTTGACTGCATTTATATTGAACAGGAACTACTTAATAAAAGCTTTGATGAAACTAGTACAGTTATGTTAAAAGAAAGAAAAAAGTTAATATAAGAAACCAGCAATAAAAAAATAAAAAGATTTATTAGAAAAAGTATCAGCTATCAGCTATAATTTTATCTCTAGAAAATCAAATAGAAGCTCATAAATGAAAATATCTGAAAATTATTTACGAAATAATTTAAACGATAATTTAAAGCAGATAAAGTAAAAGTTAAGGTGAAATTTAAACTATGAATTTGTTTTTATTTCTACAAAATGTCATCCTTTCCTTATTACTACTTATTTGATGAATATCATTCTGAAATTTTCAGTGTCACAACTGTTGTTGACTTTAGAAAGGGTTCTATCTTTGGAATTATTTGGAAAATATTTGCAATTGGACTTAGTTTTCTAAAACTAAGTCTTTCTAAATAATAATCAAAAAGTACTAAGTTAAAGATAGTTTGAAATGATTTGATCTGGTATTTGCATTTTACAAATAGAGAATAATACATGCACAGAAAAATTGAAGGCTCGAGACTGCTCCTTTGAATGAATTGAAACTTCTGCTAGTCCCATAATGTAAGATCAAGTTTTGAGTTAGTTTTGAGTTTGTGAATTTTGTTAGTGGCAAAGCCTACAAATTTCACCAAAGAGAGGTGGGTGGGAAGGTGGTGTTGACCCTTGAATTTACATTTTATTCTCTGAAAACAAATTTAATGTATCCTTCAAAAATATTTATGCCTGTATCACCTTTCTCTTTTGAGTGAATGTTTTAATGGACTGGCCTTGAATCTCTATAGTTCAACAACAGCAACATAGAGTGCCAACAAAGGTCAACATTAGCAACAGTCTAATGATTCATAATCCATGAAACGGATGCAAAACTTTGATTTCACTGAAAGATACGTTAGACCTTTATTGATGTCATATATTTGATGTTTCAGTAACAAAATGGTGATCATAACATTTAAACCTTGCTAGATAATTGTCTGATTCACATTTCATAGAATTGCAGAATAGTTAGAATTGGAAGAGACCTTAAAGATCACCCAGTTCCAACCCCTCTGCCATGAGCAGGGACACCTTCCACTAGACTGGGTTGCTCAAAGCCCCATTCAAGCTGACCTTGAACACTTCCAGGGATGGGGCATCCACAGCTTCTCTGGGCAACCTGTTCCAGTGCCTCACCACCATCACAGTACAGAATGTCTTCCTACTACCTAATTTAAATCTACCCTCTCTCAGTTTAAAACCAGTACCCTTCATCATGTTGCTAAACTCCCTGACAAAAAGTCCCTCCCCATCCTTCATGTAGCCCCCCTTGAAGTACTGGAAAGCTGCTATAAGGTCTCCCCAGAGCCTTCTCTTCTCCAGGCTGGACAACACCAACTCACTCAGCCTGTCTTTGTTAACAAAGGTGCTTAGCCCTCTGATCACCTTCATGGCTGTCCTCTGAGTCCTCTCAAACAGGTCCGTGTCCTTCTTATGTTGGAGGCCCCAGAGCTGGAGCTCTCCAAATGCCTGACTCACATCACTAGAGCTTCTCATGAGATAAATCATTTGATAAGCTTCAAATGTCCAAGTGGCAAGCACTGACGAGTGGTGTTCTTTAGAGGTTGGTACTGGGACTGATATTATTTAACATCTTTGTTGGCAACATGGATGTTGGGACTGAGTGCACCCTCAGCAAGGTTGCTGACAACACCAAACTATATGGAGCACTTGACACACTGGAGGGAAGGGATGCCATCCAGAGGGATCTGGACAGGCTTGAGAGGTGGACCTGTGTCAACCTCATGAAGTTCAACAAGGCCAAGTACAAGGTCTTGCATGTGGGTTGGGTCAATCCCAAGCACAAATACAGATTGGGTGGAGAAGGGATTGAGAGCAGACCCGAGGAGAAGGACTTGGGGGTGTTGGTGGATGAGAAGCTCAATATGAGCCAGCAATGAGCACTTGTGGCCCAGAAAGCCAATGGTATCCTGGGCTGCATCAAAAGAAGTGTGGCCAGCAGGTCAAGGGAGGTGATTCTCCCCCTCTATGATGCTCTTCTGACACACCACCTGGAACACTGTGTCCAGCTCTGTAGCCCCTAACATAAGAACATGGACCTGTTGGAGCAGGTCCAGAGGAGCACCATGAAGATGATCAGAGGACTGGAACACCTCTGCTGTGAGGAAAGGCTGAGAGAGTTGGGGTTATTCAGCCTGGAGAAGAGAAGACTCTGGGGAGACCTTATAGCAGCCTTCTAGTATCTGAGAGAGGCCTACAAAAAATCTGGAAAGGGGCTTCTTACAAGGACATGTAATGATACAACAAGGGGTGATGGCTTCAAACTGGAAGAGGGTAGGTTTAGATTAGATCTCAGGAAGACTTTTTTTACTAGGCTTTGAGCAATGTCTAGTGGGAGGTGTCCTTGTCCATGGCAGGAGGGTTGGAACTCGATGATCCTTAAGGTCCCTTCCAACCTAAACCATTCTATGGTTCTATTCTATGACTTTATGATTCTATTTATAGAAAACATTTTGAGTTTCAGATCCTTATCTTCATGAGTAATGTGAGCAACACTGTTAAAACAGTTGAATTCTGAACAAATCTACTGTAGCCATACATGCTGTTTTTTCATTGACACTGAAGTCATCACCAGCAGTGACTTGAGGGCATTGCACTTGACTGACACTCAACAAATTTAATTTGCAAGTTTGACAAATATTGTGATGACACAGGAATTCTGAGTTCTAATCCTGATTTTGACACTGTCTTTGGTCACTTGCCCATTTAAGTGACTGTCTCAGTTTCACTTTCTGTATATAAGGAGTTGTAGCAAAACTTACACATCCCATAGACATTAATTAAGTAATGCTGTCAAAACACTTTGAAGATAAAAGGAAATATTTAAGTATTTTTAATGCAATGAAATTAAATTTTAGACAATACCATAACTTTGTGTCCAATCTGGACTTTTTACTGAATAATTCACTGTGTTTGGCAGCTGATAATTTTGTATGCCTCAGTTGGACAGCTAGTTCACATTTTAACATTGTAGGAGTAAATTTTCAGAACAGGAAATTAGATACAAGACTTTAATTAGCACAAACATAGAATTTATTTTTACAAGTCAGCTTTGCATCTAAACATTAATGCATTGTGGATTTTCAATGTAATGTATTACAGTGAACCATTTAACACTTGCTTAATCGATTTAGTTTGGACTTGTAAACAACACAGAGCAAAAACCACAAAGGGAAAAATTGAGAAAGAAGGAAAAAAACAATTGGATTGTTAACTCAGCCAAAAGAGAGAGCCGAAATTCTGAGCTCCAGATGATGTAAATGGGATGCTCTTTAGTTATCATGATTACATTTATGAGCAACAAGAAGAGCAGAAAAAGTTGTGTTTATCATTTTGGCTGTATTTTGATCAGGCTTGTCAGGGTGTCATCCAGGAGAGCTGTGAGCTGGGACCAGAATCTGAGAGCCATGAAGGCTTCCCAGGGCAGCAGGGCAAGGCCTCACAGCCAGGGCATGTTCCACCAACTCATCAGGGAGAAGAAAGAAGAATCATTACCCCGGCCCTGCTGGCTACACTCTTGCCAATACTGCAGAGGGTTTGGTTGACTGCCTTTGCTTAGAAGAGTGAGTTGCTGCCTCATGTTCAACCTGTAGTCTCTTAGAACTTCCAGGTCCTGTTCTGCAGAGCTGTTTTCTTCCCAGCTGCCCCTCAAAATTTGTGTGAGGTTATCCCATCCCAGATGCGGGACTTCCCATTTGCCTTTACTGAACTTCGTAAGGCTCCTGTCAGTCCATTTCTCCCGTCTGGCAAGCTACTACAGCTGTACAGCACTTTGGTCTCCTTCACCAAACTAGTGTCATCTGTGTAATAATAGTGCACTTGCTTTCATTATTCAGGCCATTATTAAAGTGTTAAACCTTCTTGGTTCCATTGTCAGTCCCTGAGGAACACCACTAGTGAGCAGCTAAAAGTTACATCTAATATCCGACTTTGCTTGCAAGAAGAATAGATCTGTAATAGGATGACTAGGCTGTATGTCCATGATAACCATGTTCTGCTTGCAAGCTCTACACATTCTTAACTAGGAAATGGGCTTGAGACTGCAGAAATAAAGACATGTTGATGGTATACCCAGCATACACAACTGTATTTAATCTTTATGTGATTGTGTATAACAAATGTATCACTGCCTTCTGTAATGACTAGTATCTACATTTTCTTTGATCCAATCAGAATATAACTAAAGGTAACTGATGAGAATGTTGTGTATGCTCAACATGTATGCAAGCTCAAAAAACAGGTAGATAAATTAAAAAACTAAACCTTTGCTCAGGACTGTTAGTATAAAACATGGCCTTTGCCTCAGAAAGTCCCTGAAACATAAACTGGTGGAAAATGGGAGAGGAAAGTAGTGTTTCATACTTCCTCCTGTCCTTTTCTATTTGAATATTTTACTAATCACTGTAGAATATTGAGGTAGAAAGACCATCATAGAATCACAGAATCATGGAATCACCTAGATTGGAAGGGACCTTCAAGATCATCAAGTCCAACCATAAACCTGACAGTGAACCATGTCCCCAGGCCCCACATCTACCCACCTTTTAAATACCTCCGGGGAGGGCAATTCCACCACTTCCCTGGGCAGCCCGTTCCAATGTTTGACAACCCTTTCGGTGAAGAAATTTTTCCTAATATCCAATTTAAACCTCCCCTGGCATAACTTGAGACCATTTTCTCTCGTCCTATCACTTGTTACTTGGGAGAAGAGACTAACCCCCACCTTGCTACAACCTCCTTGCAGGTAGATGTAGAGAGTGACAAGGTCTCCCCTAAGCCTCCTTTTCTGCAGGCTAAACGACCCCAGTTTCCTCAGCCACTCCTCATAAGACTTGTGCTCTGACCCTTCACGAACTTTGCTGCCCTTCCTTCTCTGGACACACTCCAGCACCTGAATGTCTTTCTTGTAGTGAGGGGCCCAAAACTGGGCGCTTCCTATCTTAAACCCCATGACTTTATGAAGACTTCCATTGAAACCAGTTCAAAGAGCAAAGAAGATAACTTCTGCTGATATGTCAAACTCTGCTTGAAACAACAGAACTGATTTTTCTCAAATTACTGCAGCGAGTTCCTGAAGATTTTTACACAGTCTTGTCATCACTTTTTGTGCTAGAATATTTGATTCATAGTCCTGCTGAAAGTCACAAATATTTAGAAGTCACAGCATATGTCACTAAGTTTCAAGCTTCTTAAAGAGCATATTTTTAGCTTGAGTAATTTGTCATGGAAGGATTTTTCAAATATTGTTTGTAGAAGAGTCACAAGATAACTGCCTAGTAAGACACTTCAGAGAACCTTACTTCTGTGCAGTGAATCTGAAGATATCTAAAATAATCTGAGTTTTGAAATATTTAGTTAGGTCTTAATGTCCAGACTTCTTAATGAACTTTGACAGATGCACAACAGAATTACCAAAATGCATGTATCTTTCAGAACTGTTATTTCATAGGATTAGAAAAATTCGTCTTACATTTAGCTTAGAACATTGAGAAAGTTAACCATATTTGAGATGACAATTAGAGCAACATTAACAAACCTCTCAAACATGCCATGAAGTCATAAAAGCAGAAGCACTCATTGTGTATTATTAATGGGGTTCTCCAGGTTAAACTAATCATATTCATATACTGTATTACACTATCCAAAGTTCTCAAATTACCCACAAGTAATTTAATATACTTGAATCATATGTCTGCAAGCACTGCCAAAATCCATTTGTTAAATTTGCATTCTCTTCATTGAATACGAGGTTATACAGGGCAATATGATAGAAATACACTTTAAAATAAAATATTCCTTTGGAATGTCAAGTAGATACAGACCAGAGATAACATACTGCCTCTGTGCTTTAGATGAGGGATTCAAAAATATGGTGCTGCAATAGGGCAAAAGTACTCAGATCACTGATGAAAGAGCTAATGTCAAAAAGCTTGTTCAAGCCTTATAGGCACTGACCTGCAACGACAGCAGTTATCATCAGCTCTTTCTATATCTTGCAGGAACAGAAGAGATTCTTCCTCTAAGTAGAACTTTCTCATCATTTTACAGCATACCAAGGGAACATATTAGTTGCTATCAGCACTTGGGCATGCAGCTGGTGCATTTGGCAATGTTTCATTAAGAAGGAGATATCTTAATTAGGTGAAAAGAGTTCATGTTAAAAAATTTCCTTTAGTTTCAGAATATTTTTACAACTTTACAGTAAATATATGTATATTCTAAATCTTTATTGCCATTAGACCTACCTAGAAAAAATGGAGAAGACAGAAACACAGAAACAGAGAATTGTTCAGGTCAGAAGGGACCTCTTGAAATCATCTGTTTCAAACTCACAGCTCAAGACATCTAACAAGCACAATATTCTTCCCACATTTCTCTTTGGTTGTGCACAGCTCTAATTCTCACTCACCATTTTCTTCATTTTTATTATTATGACTGTCTAGTCCACAAATATTCTCAGCTCATAATCCATTATTGTGCAATATCTACCTTTTTACTTTGATGTCATCACTTACATACTGAATACTATCCTTATGTTGGCCTTTGATCTTTACTTGTCTTTCTTCATTTACACCCTTCTCAAATATGTGTATTTCTGTAATGTCTACCACAAAATTTTACAGCAAAATTTTAGACAGTTGAATGTCTGAGATACACTCTTTCTTCTTACTCTGATTTTAGAAGCCAGAGGTGAATAAAAATAGCTCCAATATGCTGCAAAGAAAACCATGCTCACATTGTGTTTTTTCACCTACACAAGGATTTCTTGTGGGCAACCTGTTGGATTCCTGCTTGAAGAGAGCATTAATTCCTTGATAAACATGAGGTAAATATTCAGTTCCTCTGACAGCTGCTTGCACAAGGTAGAAGCTCAAGGCAGTAGCACTTGAGCTAAAATGGGAGGCTATGTTGCACCTATTCTATGAAAGCTGCATTAGATATTGTTCCTCTTGAAATGAATTTTACGCCCAGTTAGCACATGACTGGTTGATAAAGGAAATGTTAATAATGCTTTCCTTTAGTTTTGTATGTTGTTAAGACAAGTTGATAAGAAAGCTCCAAGACTTCGTTAAGGGAGTTGCTCCAGGCCACTGATTCTGTTTCAGAAAATGATATTTAATCCTCTGTTTAAACCACGGTTTTTCACTGAAAGAAAATTTTGTTATTTATACACTAATAAAAGATCTGATACAAGTGACACAGGTGAACAGTAGCATTTTTGATTGTCTGCAGTATTATTTATCCTGAAGTGGGACTCATGCTAGAGGAAAATACACAAAAACAGGTCCCTTTGAATAGAATTCATCTGACAAAATGTAAATTTCTACATTTTAGATAGTCATCTGAGGTTCCCATTACCTAAGAAAGAAATAAGCCCTTCCTAAAATTGTTCTCATACTAACATGAATGTCTGAAATGGACCAGAAACACTGTACTGTAAGTGCGTTTGTTTCTTTGCATTTTTACTAAAGATAAGTAGGTTAGATATAGATGATATGTTATCAAAATTAGGTTAATTTGCTCTATGAGATTCTTTCCTGGTCAAAATTAACCGCAAATCCAGGATCATTGTCAGTGCTTCATAAGCTTTCTTTACTCAATTTAAGGCTCATGAAACAGCATAACTTTTGAAACAACATAATCTCTGAATTCAGCTCATGAATTTTCATGCTCAAATTTGACTTACTTGCTAGTGAAATAAAACAGACGCTTAGGTTATGCTTACCCTACTAAAATAAAGCACATCTAGAGCATCGGCGCACGCTTGTCCATACAGATGACTTCTTAACAAGCTTTTTGTCACTGCTTTAATATACCAACACTTCCCTGGACTGAAACCACACAGCAGTAGTTAGGAATTGTTCCCAATAGGTATTTTGGATGCATCAGCATTTGGTATGGTGTAGAAGCATGTTTAGGCTGTAAGCATGGGAAATGCTGTGTCAGACACAGAGCCAAGGAACGATTCCTACTCTGCTTCATTTGCTTCTGCAGATGTAGCCTTACACAGGGGTCAGGCTAAAAGCTTCTTCCCCTAAATTAATAACAGCTTTACTACTGCTTCATCAAAGCCAGGACTTTCCTTTTATCTTTGTGTCATATATTTATTCATATATTTTGCACATATTTGTGCAAATCTCAGTCTCTGCGAGAATTGCACAATGAAGACCAAAGGGGTTCTCTAATTCTGTGTATTGGAACAGGGGGAAGCTTCTCTTTTCTTACACACTCAGTTGGTTTAAAAAAATTCATATAGTGCCTGTAACATGCAAATATAACAACTTCAGAGAAGCCTTTCCTTGTGCTTTCTTGTTCATTAAGTATATAAGTAATTGCTATTTTTGCGTTTCTGAAGATTAAAAAAAAATAAATAAATAAAGGACTGAAAGCAGATATGCCACGGGAGGTTTAGGATGGATATTAGGAAAAATTTCTTCAGAAAAAGGTTTATCAAACATTGGAACAGGCTGCCCAGGGAAGTGGTTGAATCACCCTCGCGGGAGGTATTTAAAAGATGGGTAGATGTGCTTAGGTGCTTGGTGGTGGTTTTGTCAGTGTTAGGTTCATGGTTGGACTCAATGATCTTAAAGGTCTTTCCCAGCTTAAATGATTCTATGATTCTATATTTGGAAGCATGAAGGAAAAGAGGGCAGATCTTGTCTTTATTAGAGATTGTGTTTTTATTACATCAACTCTCAAGTCATTTTCACCACAAGAGAAACCCAAGGGGTTCAAGTGCTCTTTCTAAACATTCACTAAAAAGAATTATATAAAATTTGTGGTTTATTTAACATACTCAAACTAGCAAGCATATCTGTTTCAAATCTGTTTAGCTGGGTAAAGTTATGGCATCTGTAGGATTAATTAGGATTTTATGGATGTTTAAAAATCCCTTACATTCGAAACCAAAGTACAAGTGCATCATGGTAACTGCTTAAAATCTTAGCTTTCTAGAAAACAAAAAAAAAACTTCAGAAGAGCTAGATTTTGCTTTATAGTTCTGAGTTCAATGAATAACACCTCTTTTTCCCCTACACTTGTCCCTTTGACCAACCAATTCAGGTTTAGGTTCATTCTTTTTAGGTCACTTTGTCACAATAGGTCAAGAACTTCTTCCATACTGAAGCCTGAAGAGGGCTTTCTAATACCTTTGCTAAGCATTCACACAGTTATAACTGCCCCACAGTAAAGCAAAACTAAAGCTTAGAAGGGGCAGCGGAGGGCCTTACAAATGATCTGAAAGAGGAAAATCCACATGATCTACTCGGAAGTAGCAGATGGATTTTAAAAGAATCATGTGGATATGACATTAATATTTAAGTACTAAAGATACAGTTGTAAGTAATTCTGACTAAGTGCTAGAATAAACTAAAGGCTCTTGCAATTGAAAAGAGATTTGATAATACTAGTCATGACTAGAACTGATGACTTAAAAAACACTAACTGTTGGAATTTGCTAGCATGTCAAATGCAAATATACTGTGGGATTGTACTATTTTTAGGGAAAAAAAGTGTGTGAAGCCATCTCAGAATAAAATCTACAAAAGAAAGATATTTCAGTTTAGCCAACCATCATTTCGGTAAACAGCTTGGCAGAGCCAAGAACTGTAAATGCTCCAGGGTTCTGGTCAACACGCCGATTACAAAGTCCATTAGCAGTGTGTTTCTTAGTAGCCAGTTACACCTTGCAGAATTAAACAGTCTTTAAGCATTCATCTGCACTGCTTAGAAGGAAAATTTAGGATGTTATTGGGAATTTTGGTTTGATAGATACACCTTGAAGGTCCTGCTCAGATACTGAGGTTTCTAAAGTATATATATAGCTGATAAGTTTTCTAGCAGACGTGGTATTGAACCTAATGATTGAGCTAAGTGTGTTTAATATCTTTGACTAAAAATAAATTAAATTGTATGTTGTCCAGCAACCAATAATCACAAGCTAAGTGCAGTTATAATAAATAAAAAGAGGACATATTGTAAGTGTATTATGGAAATTACTGTCTCAAATAAAGTAGTTGTAGAAAATTAAAATTAAAAACAACAGGAAAATTCAGCTGTTTGGGGAATGGCTCATGATATTTTCTCATACATATGTATAATTCTATGAAAAATATACGTACAGTTATGTTTCATAAAATTATAATAGGAATAACTAAAAAACCTGTTAAAAACTGCACTAAGTTTATTACTGAGAGTAGTTAACATAGAATCATAGAATCGTAGAATTATAAAATGTTAGGAATTGGAAGAGACCTCTGGAGATGATCTAGCCCAACCCCCTGCAGAGCAGGTCCACCTAGATATGCTGTTGAATGAAACATAATGTTTGCTAAAGTCTTTTGGTCTTTTGGGTTGTGTTTTGCAAAGCACCAATGTAATTATCCTATCACATGAGAATTACTGAAGTAGATTGCAGGCCACTAGCTAGTAAGTAGCAGACAGCAAGGAAAATTCTATACCTTATACAGTTGAGATAAACATTTAAAATTGTATGATCTGGACAATTTACATAACAGAGTGATGTAGGAGTTGGTTGAAACAATTATTGTTATTGTTTTTTCTGGTTTTTAATCCTGAAGGAAAAAAAAATCCAGGACGTGAATAAGTAGTATTGTTTCTGAGTTATAGAAAAGTTAACAGGATAATGTAGTTAGCACACCACGTAGTCTGGTTTGAGTCCCAGCCAAAATAATGAAAAAAGTGTTAGGAGATTTAATTAGTAAAGAATTAAAGGATAACGTTATAGCCACTGCAAATCAATCATCATAGTTTTGCAGAAAATAGCTCTAGTTAAATAAACTTGATTCCTTTCTTTCAAACTATAAATATATTTGATAATGAAAACTACACTGATGAAATAGATCCTGTAAAGTGTTTGTGACAAAGTACTGTATATTATTTGGAATAAAGATTATCAGTATTTGAAATCAGTAATGTAAACATTAAATGGAATATAAACCAGATGACATATTAGGAAGTTGATGACAGTTGAAATACATTTTCTAATGTTAATTTCTACGGACACCCCATAGTCATGGTAACTTCCAACATTGTTCAATGTTTAATCAATGAACCAGAAGTAAACATAAAATCACTGCCAGGAAAATGTGCAGACGAAAAAACTGAATGAATGATAAAAGATGAGGAGATATGAGTCTTCGAGCACTAGCCAGTTCAAACAAAAAGAATTTAATAATTAGATTCTGGATCCTACATCTGTAAACAAGAAATATAGACCACACTTGCAGATTGACAAACCATAACTTGTAAAGAAGGACCATACTAATATGTCAGGCCATAATAAAACATATGCAATAACGTATAAGAACTGTGCAAAAGGGGAGAATTAGCATGATTCCTGGATGTCCGAACAGTAGAGTAGTACGCAAGATGCAAGAAATGTCTTTCTTCCCCTTGATATGCCACCAGAGTCCTGAAACACTGTCTGCACTCTTCTTGTCACATTTATGAAAAGACATTGAAATATTAGAAATACTGAAAGGGATCAATAAAATGCCGCAAAAACATACCAGGTTTGTAGGAAATGTTGCAGAAGAATTCAGAGCACTCTATTTGTTTATCTTAGTGGAAGGTGACAGCATTACAGTAACTCAGTGTTTTCACAGAGAGAAAATACAATTATTGACATGGTCCTGAGTTGCACAGAAAAAGGCACATCAAGAACCTGTAGGTGGATAGTAAAGCTGGATTTATTCAAACTGGAAATTAAATACATCGCTTTTATTGCTTTTTAAAAGGCAATCCTTTTAAAAGGATAGTGATGATTTTACTGTCTTCATGTGTAAGTATCACTAGCAGTGACTGGCACAGGTTGCCCAGAGAGGTGGAAGATGCCCCATCCCTGGAAATATTCAAGGTCAGGTTGGACGGGGTTCTGAACAACCTGATCTAATTGAAGATGTCCCTGCTCATGGCAGGGAATGTCGGACTAGATGACCTTTAAAGGTCCCTTCCAATCCAAACTATGCTATGATTCTATGATTTGATGATATCTTCATGTCAAACCAGGCCAAAGGTCTTGCCAAAAGAAGTCAATATGGAGAATAAAGCAGCCTAGAATAGGCAAAATATTAGACCAAATAATTGGAGAATACCATCTGTCTCAAAAAAAAAAAAAGAATTTCTTGCAAAAATGCACATAGCTGCAGCTTCTAATAATGAAAGTGTATTTTTGCATGGGAATCTTTAGCTGCGAGGCATTTATTTTCTACAGGTATTTGATAGCTGCATAGTACATTTTAAGCATTCCTTCTCACAGAGGGTTGTAAGTAGAATGGAAATATTCATGTGTTTAAAGCTTGCTTCATTCTTTGCCTGATTTTGAGGTCAGATACTGTAGAAACAGCCTCTACAAATTAAATTGTTCTAATTTGTATGGAAAGGTGTGAACAAAAAAACTTGTGGCATTTATCCCAGACCTAGAGATGAGCCAAGCTATGTGGAACAGGAGGAGTAATTCCTTTTTCCTAGTAAGATGTCAGACCTTTTAAAAGAACAAACGCTCACAGGAGGTCTCTTTATTTTTCCATGCAGAGGATATTAGCACAGATAGTTTCCATTAGTACCAACAAAATAAGCATATAAACCTCCGACATACTGTATTTATGGGATTATAAAGTTCTCTGCTGGTTTAGCATTCAATGATAGGTTTTTTTTTTTTCCTGCGATTTCTTTTGTTGGTGCACGAGGGGGACTTTGGATGCAGTTATTAAGCATGGCAGATCCCTTTATCTCATTTTAAATGGTGTTGGTTGGGGAATTAGCACACACCTCAGACTTGTTGCTAGTGTAGTCAAAATACAGGCATTTAAAAGGAGGAATATATTTCCCATTCTATTCTGCTTTTATAATGATGCATTAAATTTTGGGGGTTTTTTTCTTTTTTTTTTCTATTTGGAGATTGAAGAGATCTGCCAGTGCTGGCCTGCTACACCTTTACCAGAACAAACTCACCTTCCCAGGGAGGTTTTGTGATTTTCATTTATTAAACTGATGCAGTGTTAGTTAACATAGAAGACTACTCCACTGCCACTAACCACTGAAGCAATTTAGGTAACTGGTCTGAACAGGATTACTATTACCTGTCAACTAGTAACTGCCTGTTTACCTTATTTTGAGATACGCTGGTACTGACCTCTGTTCGGTTCTGCCTCGTGTGCGTTCAGTCTGTATTTTGGAAAGTTAAGTTGAAGCACTCATGTCTAGATATTTTGCCCCTTTAAGGATTTTAGCTCTCATTATATTGTCATGAAAGCTGTGAGGATTATCACAGTACAGAAGAAATTTCATTCTTTGCTCCCCAGAAGTTGAAACTTGCATAATGGACATGGTGTTAAAAGCTAGAATAATTTTTGTTGTATTTTGTTTTTCTAATTAACCGAACACCTCAAAAGAGAGGGTAAGAAAATGTAGGGATTAAAGAACCCTGTAGGCTATGTGGCAATAAGCTTCGCCTGTAAAGCAAACCTTAACTACCATAGTGCCGTGTACGTCGTTAAGCAATTGGTGAGATTTAAATGCTGAAAGACAGTGAATAATACAGGATTTCCCTAAGGAGTCACATTCAGCAATCCTATACAATATTTTCTTGTTGTAGAATCTCAGCATCCAGCATTTCCAGATATGAGTTCAAAATCTTCCAAACTGATCTAAAGGGACTTTCCTGATACTAGGGCATGAACCTGATGAAAAAAGTTCATGTGCAGTTGTTGCTGATCAGCTCAGGTGATCCTTCTTTTTCTTCCTTTGCAATGAATTGTGAGACTTCTAGACAGCAGTCCATAGAGCTAATCAGCATAGCTTTCATAAAGACCACGCTAGACTAGCTTAGATTAGCCTAGTTGAGTTGGAAGTGACCTAAAACCTTCATCTAGCCCAACTGCCTGAACACTTCAGGGCTGACCAAAAGTTAAAGCACATTAAGGCCATTATCAGAATGTCTCTTAAACACTGACAGACACGGTGCACTAACAAAATTATCTTTCATTGCGACATAAGAAAAAAAATTTACAGTGAAAACAATAATTCACTTGAACAACCTTCCCATGGACATGGTAAACTCCCATCACTGGAGGTTTTCAAGATGTGATCAGACAGGGTGCTAGGCGATGCTAAGTAATCTCACCTAGGCTCCCTTTCCCACGAAAGGCTGGACCAGATGGTCTCCTGAGGTCCCTTCCAACCTGGGCTGTTCTATGATTCTGTGTGTTTCAGCTGGGTCTGTGGAGATCTTCCATTAGTGCAGGGAAGAGTAAGAAATAGAAGAGGGAATGAAGATTTTGCAGGGAAGCTCTTCCATGATTCATACAGGTTGTGTGTCAGGAGATTCCAGAGGGTGATCCTGTGTTCCTTATTTGTGTTTGAAACACAAATTCAGTTTTATTTTCTGACCTTACTCTATCAGACAAAAATATCCACTTAAAAAAGATAGGATTTGATCTCACTGTTCTTTATTTGAAAATAATATTTTGACCAGTCAGATGATATCTGACTCCTTTTCTTTTCTTTTCTTTTCTTTTCTTTTCTTTTCTTTTCTTTTCTTTTCTTTTCTTTTCTTTTCTTTTCTTTTCTTTTCTTTTCTTTTCTTTTCTTTTCTTTTTTCTTTTCTTTTCTTTTCTTTTCTTTTCTTTTCTTTTCTTTTCTTTTCTTTTCTTTTCTTTTCTTTTCTTTTCTTTTCTTTTCTTTTCTTTTCTTTTCTTTTCTTTTCTTTTCTTTTCTTTTCTTTTCTTTTCTTTTCTTTTCTTTTCTTTTCTTCTCTTCTCTTCTCTTCTCTTCTCTTCTCTTCTCTTCTCTTCTCTTCTCTTCTCTTCTCTTCTCTTCTCTTCTCTTCTCTTCTCTTCTCTTCTCTTCTCTTCTCTTCTCTTCTCTTCTCTTCTCTTCTCTTCTCTTCTCTTCTCTTCTCTTCTCTTCTCTTCTCTTCTCTTCTCTTCTCTTCTCTTCTCTTCTCTTCTCTTCTCTTCTCTTCTCTTCTCTTCTCTTCTCTTCTCTTCTCTTCTCTTCTCTTCTCTTCTCTTCTCTTCTCTTCTCTTCTCTTCTCTTCTCTTCTCTTCTCTTCTCTTCTCTTCTCTTCTCTTCTCTTCTCTTCTCTTCTCTTCTCTTCTCTTCTCTTCTCTTCTCTTCTCTTCTCTTCTCTTCTCTTCTCTTCTCTTCTCTTCTCTTCTCTTCTCTTCTCTTCTCTTCTCTTCTCTTCTCTTCTCTTCTCTTCTCTTCTCTTCTCTTCTCTTCTCTTCTCTTCTCTTCTCTTCTCTTCTCTTCTCTTCTCTTCTCTTCTCTTCTCTTCTCTTCTCTTCTCTTCTCTTCTCTTCTCTTCTCTTCTCTTCTCTTCTCTTTCTTCTCTTCTCCTCTCTTCTTTCATTGAGATTATGACTTTAGACTAGGATAGCTAAGGTCATAGGCTCTTCTACAGTCTCTGAAGAAAAATGGACGCACTGTGGTTGATTCAGAACAGGATCCCATCTTAGTGCAATTAATCATCTTGGGAAAAGCCTATTGAGAGAGAGATGAGTGAACACAAGCATTCAACTAAAGCTAGCTCTGTGAAGTCTTTCCCTTCTTTCCCTAGATGAGAGGCAGACCTCCCAGGTAAGAATCTGGTCATCTGTTGTGGTTTGGGCCGGATTGGCCCAAGCAAGCCAAGCAACAGATGTTCCCTCTCTACTGCAGAGTAGGAGACAGAGAAGAAGAGACTTTCTACTACTTTAGTAGAAACTAAAATATTTTAATGAAATATGAAAGAATAAAATAATTAAAAAAGAAGATAATGAAATACATACAAAACTGTATCAAACTCCCAGGATGATAATCATGTCACCAGCAGGCACTGGGGAAGTCCCAGACTGGACTCAGCAACAGATGGAAACTGGATTCCAGATCTGGATCCAGGAGCACACAGACTGGGATCAAAGGCAGATGAACAGACAGAGTCCTCCTCAGATGCTGGCCATTGAAGAAAAGAAAGAGCACTGACCCTTTGATCCCTCAGCTTTTATACTGAGCATGATGCAGATGGGATGGAATACACTGTTTGGTCAGTTTTGGGTCACCTGTCCTGTCCGCTCCTCCCTGCAGGTGCAACCCCTCTGCGCCTTTCCGCTGCCGACACTCCAACAGGGCAAATAACAAAGTTGATTGGCCTTGGTTGTTTCAGCAATAAGTATAAGCAAAGACCTCTCTGCATCCCATGCCTTGGCATCAGCTATAAACATGGGTCTTATTACTCTGAGAAAGAGCAGTTTTCTGCACAATATGCTGTTAATTTCAGCAGTTAGAAGAGGCCTAGTTAAAAAGCAGAGTTACTGAACAAAATTGGTCCTGTTTTACCTCAAACCAGGACATCATCCTATACTCTTTATAAAATAAATGTAGCATAGCTAAGCTTTCAACTCCTCTGTTGGTTGCCTAAAGATATATAGAATCTATTTGCTCTCAAAGCCCACAAAAAACAGTAAAGACACTGAAGGGTTATTTTTTCCCATACGTTTCAATGCTTCACAGAATTTTAAAGCCACTTGCCTATTAATAATGAATAAAACATGCAGTAGCTATGCAAATATCTAAATAGGGCAGCCCGAAAGGGAGTTCCCCCCACCCTCGCCCTTGGGACTAGCGACCAAGTTTGTGATTCCCTTGGACAGAACTAAGGTAAAAAGACACCAGCCAACCAATTTTAAGATTTATCAATACAATGACTCAGCAACAACTACGTAACTAGAAACAATACAAGGCATATAGGTAGAAACGATAACTCACTGACAACTACTTAGCAGGATAACATGGACTGGAAAAGTAAGTCCCATGCAATAAGTTTCCTAGGAGAAAGAGAGAAGGAGATAGAGAGAGGTTACAACAAGAGGAAGAGAGAGAGATAAGAGAAAAAGTGATATCATCACCCATGGATCCAGCAGTGTCCCGTTGGTCCTCTTCACTTCTGGTATTTCGGTGGTGGGGGTCCCCATTCGAGCTCCTGGTGGTACCGTTTTCATACAGTTCCCATCGCAAAGTCTTTGCCCAGTTCCAGGAAACATCTGCTCAATGATGGCAGATGGGGCCTGGTTTGGCAAGCTACGTGCATTCTGGTGCCATTGTTCGGTGACAGGCAAAACCATGGGGCATGAGAGAGGAACTAGCTGTCCTGTCCCTGCAGAGATGGATGTCGGTATTTGCTTCCTTTGTGATTATTGATAATTATGGTCCTGAGTCTGCAGGCGACGATAATCAATCGTCAAAGCTTGCACCTTTCCGGGCAAATGGATGTTTAAGGCAAAGCATATCCATTCACCATAATATAGAATAGCTGAAGTTTAATAAACGTGCATTTTCTGTTAGAGAAGCAACATATATTTTTTAGGCTAAATGTCATGATCAGTTCTGTTTATATCTCATTTTATATTTGAATATCTTGTTAAAACAAGACAGGTGTTGTGCTGGACAAGGCTCAGCTGACAGGCTCTTCTGTCAATGTTTCAACATTATTATCATAACATGTTTGTATATGTGTAAGCTGTCATAATTTAAAGATAAATGCCTATCAAACAAAGTGGGTACAGGTGGGCTGTAATGCCAGAGATGGGGCCAAAAAAACTAAAATTGGTATGTTCAAATGAAGACATACAGTAACTTTTTTTCCAAGGAGGCTTGTAAAGTAAATAATCGTTTTTACACCCTGCTGTTCTTTTCTTCGGCATTCATGTATCTTCTTTCAGTGAATAGGATAATTGACACCTAGAAGAGCAAAGAGAATACTAAGTCTTAATATGTCAAACACTCTTTTCCTAAGATGTATACCTTTTCTACTTGGTCGTTCGAATGATGCTCCCTATATTAATATCTTAAACACTTTGTCTTGCCCATCTCAGATGCTGCAACCAAGATGTGTGCACTCTACTGCGTTTTTACTTAAGTTAATCCTGGTCTTGTGACTTATTGAAATGTATTCTTGCCTTAAACTGTTTAGTTTTTAGTGTAATTAGATGAGATACAGTTCCAGCATGTTGACTGTTAGTTAATATTTTATATCAATAATTTTATATTTCAGAGGAATGGAGATATATTAAATATTGACTAGTCATTAATAATGAATGTTTATTCTGCTAAGACAAATGTTTTCTAGTAAAGAACATAATATACAAATGACACATTATGGTCTGTAAGAGCCGTGCTTATTAAGGGTCCATTTACGGGTGCTCTTGAGCAAGCATAGTGTCCAAGAAGTGTCTGTGTGAGAAAAGAAGAAAGAGAAGGAGGGTTAAGGAGATCATAGTTTTATTTTTCTCCATTACTGATATATATTTGTCTCTAAGATACCGAGAGGAAGACTTCAAGGAAATAAAATGTCCTTTTGTACTCTACAGAAAACAATTGGCCTGGCATTCCCACTCACCAGGTTAGCAAAGGACACCTTGTGTTGTCATGGAGGTGTATTGTCTCTACTTCCCACTGTTTGGACATTGCTTGGTTTCTCTTTTCTGCTTTAGAATCTTCGTCTTCTGTTCCTGTTGCTAAGTGTAGCAGACGCTATATAAAGAAAGAAAACAAGGCACAGGAGAAATGATATTTCCTTTTACTTTGAATCATTGTTTTAAAACATGTACGTGCTTTATGACATTGTCATGAAACATTAATCCAGACATTATTTCTAGGCCAACATGGATATCAGGAAATGATTCCCCAAGAGAAAAGAAAAGGTAACAGGAAATTTTTCCCAAAGCTGATCCAATATAAACTAGTATGCATAGAAAAATTGTGCTTCATCAGCAGCCATACTCTGATGCAGTGAATATCAACTTCTAACAGTCTTTTGATCATAGCAAACCTTGTTATTTCCTCCCAGCAGAATATTCTTCACCATTGCTGTGTTTCAGAATCAAAATAGCTTAGTGATCAAAGGGAGCCATTTTCATTTCTGACATACATAAGTTTTTACTATTAATGTAGGAAGAAGCAGTTATTGTTGCACATTTTTTTCCTTCTGAAAGAGTACTTTGAGCAGAAAGGAAGGGGTTATTTTTTGTCTAACACATTTTCTAGGGGACAGTACTAGCATGTCTGTGACTTTCTGCTAGAGACACACTGATATCATGCAGTCTGCATAAACAAAAATAGCTGTGTTCCAAGTACCTTATTTCCCATTAAACTCACCTTGCTTGACACTTTCAGTGTTAGATGGAAAAACTGCTAGATATTTTAATCTCACATGTTGCTTATTCATTACAAACACTGGGCTTTCAACTCTTCCGTCTTCCACCTTAATTTTCTGTTTGTGTTTTCTTGGTAGTGAATACAAGATGACAACGATTGTAAAGAGTGTTTTCTGGCTTGACATCCACTTTGGCTGCTTAATGAAAGCCTGTAATACTCTCAGAAAAATCCATCAAATTTAAAACTTCCATTGAAACATATCATTCACAATGTATGAACTAAATGGTTGGCAGTAAGGTTTGATTTAAGGTACATGATGCTATAAAGCAAAAGAAACTCTTTTGCCTCCTGCATGTCAGGAAGCTAGAGCATAAAACTAGAATTTACTCTCAAGTGAGATGTTTCAAGAATCATTGCATGACTAAGTTAAAGCAAATTATGCAAAGTACAGGCCGTAGGGAACAATTTTGCAAATGAATTTTTATGTCTAATTTCCAGGACTAAGAACATACATGATACCAGCGAATCCTATGTGGTGAACATGGCAATTCCATAATGTTCTTCTAAAGGGTCGACATTTCTATCAGTCTCTGGAGGGCACTTAACAAACAAGGGATTCTGTTCTGAAACCATCAAAGGGTATTTTTACTGCCTGGACTATATGTCCACAACAGACCTAAAAAAGAGTCAGAAACACTACAGGGTAAAACTGCCATTTTCTTCAGTCCTGATGAATCCAGATCAGTGGACAGAAACCAATTTGCCATTAAATGTCATAGAAATAAACAAAATCTTATTGTTTTTCATTTTCAGATGGTAAGATAGACAGGAGAGAAGCTCTTTTGCTGTTGTAGGTTATGCTACCGTAACCCTATGAAATTTTGCTGTTGCCTGGAGAATATTTCTGCTAAAAAGTCATTGTTTGGATATCTCCCATTACCACAAAATATCTCTGAAATCTGGGAATTTCAAAGACTGCATGAAGATAGGACGCCTTGAGATCTTTAAATTTTGCTACAGCACAGACTGTTGCAAGGAATTCACTTAGCTCCTAACCCTTGCATATCCCAACCGTCCTCACAAACTCAGAACTACATGAACTTTCATGAATGACACTCTGTAGAATTCCTCAGAAGAATATAGGACTTTCAAAAACACAAGCGATACTTCAGACACACAAAAAGAGTGGATACAAAGTCACAGGGGAAATGAACTGATTTGTGTTGATGTTTTCAAATATTTAATAAAAATAATAGAATTTATAAATATATTTTCTAATATTTTTATGTAGTTTATATATTTTAGGATAGAGAAAAATCAGATCTTTACTGTTTATTCATTTGCTGTGTCTCTTTATTTTCTGCTGCATTATCCCATGATAATTGTGCAAAATTGGGATTTTTTTTTTTTTTTTTTTGAAAATTTGGTTCCAAAACAGCTGAGAGAGTCCGGTACAACAGCCTTAACACTTTGATCTCTCCTGGCAACATCCAAATGTGATAGATCATAAAAATAAATTTCAATTTTGTACATCTAAATCTTTCTCCCTCCCTGTTAGTTCTAGTTGACAGTCTCCCAGTTTACAACAGGTCTTTTTTCCTAATATTTCCTATGTTTATGATCATCTGATCTGGTCTATTATATTTCATCCCATTTCTGTTAATTCAGTATTAACAGTATCCTCATTTTTTTTTTTTTTTTTTGTACAGACATAAATGAGTCCTAGATATGCTGACTTCTAAGTCAGATCTGATTCAGATTTGTCTGACAGGTTCAGACACTATCCACAGATAAGGAAACTAATTAAGCTGCTATGGAATCCATATATGCTTTGAAGCATCATAGGATCTATCTAATCAAAACCGGTTTTTGTTCTCTGAAGTTAGCTTTAAGCTAGCCAGATACTAAGCTCAAGATCAAGTGTAGAAAAAAGGATCATGCATCCACTCTTAATACAGCAGAACAATCAATTACCCAGCTGCAACTGAACGTGGAACTACTCACGTTCTTAAAAGTCAAACTTAATATATTCAAATGTGACTTTTCTGCTTCAACCAGTTGGAGATGTACCTCTCAAGAGGATGCAGATAAATCTTGCTTAGCATTATTAAAAATAAATGTTTTATTATCATAAGTCTCCCTTTACTTTTATACAGAGAAAACAGTGGAAATTCTCTGCAGGAGATAGAAATGGCTGAATAGGAAACATGGTTATGTGGCCTCCTAGGACATATTTGTATTTTAAATTAATAGTGAGGGAGAGATGTCGAAAGATCGATGTTTTTGTCATCAAACTAATTTCAGTGGTTTTGTTGTTGCTCTAGTTTTTAACTGGGAAAAGTGTTTTACTGCCAAAAATAGTTGCCAGACTTAGGCCTTCTTCACTTAAGGAATTTTAGGGAAACAAAAATCATCAGGTTTGGGATGATGATCAGCTCCTAAAAGAAAAATATCCACTACCTGGTGCTTCCCACTTAGATGCCAGAAACCCCACAGTAATAGTTACAGAATAGTTCTACAGACCTAGAAGTTTA
This sequence comes from Chionis minor, assembly GCA_013398295.1. Classification (NCBI taxonomy): domain Eukaryota; kingdom Metazoa; phylum Chordata; class Aves; order Charadriiformes; family Chionidae; genus Chionis; species Chionis minor. Next base: position 199,568 of record VZSF01002917.1, read on the forward strand.
CCCCAAACCCCCAATTCAGTTCAGCTTGCCCTGGAGATAAGGATTTTTAGGCATACCATAACTCTTAAGTGATCTTTTAAAAAATATATATCTTTACAATGGAAGGGTTTTTCTTTTTTCATTCAGATTTAGTGTAGGGTGGTTTTTTTTTTCTTTTTCTTATATTTTTCAGGCTCTTCTGTCAAAGATAGTCATTAGTAATGGGTTATGTTGCAGAACATCAAAACGAACCTTTTCTTATAAATCACGCTTATAATACCTATTGGTCTCGGAAATATCTTCTTGCCCAATGCTCAGCTTTCTGTGCCATTTGAGAAGTTGCAATGCACCCAGCTGACTGATGTGTTACAGTATTTTCAAGATACCTGCAGGCATTTCAGTTGGCACTGAATGCCTATATGTTGATAACTGCATTGAACCCTGGAGTCTTAACTTAGCCTATGGAGACTAGTCAACTGAATCATTTTCTAGGCTGCATTAACAGTTCTGATTAAATCATGCTCAACTCCAGTGGTAAAAGAGATTCCTTGTGTTTTTGTGGACTATTTAGGTCTTGAATTTGACCTTAATCCTGCCCTCATGGAGACATCAACTCAGTTGGCTAGCCAGGGACACCTGGTGCCACTGAGACATTTTAAGTTATTGTGCCTGTCCTTCACGTGCTTCTGAAGACAGTGCTGGTCTCCTGTAGTTTGTGTCATAACATGTCTTTCATCTGAGAACGTACCTTACGTGATTGACACTTAGAGAAAGAGTCAGATGCCTGCACATAGATGGCCATCCCAATTCAGATACCCTTGAGTATTTTAAGCATTTGGGATTGGCCTGATGATGACATGATGTAGAAATTTTGGGAGACCTGCATCCTTTTGGAGTACCAGACATTCCAAAGTGCTGAAAGTTCCACTAAATGCGTATGTCTGGGCAACTGAATCCCAAGACGATAATAGAATCAAAGAATCATGTAATCTTTTAGGTTGGGAAAGACCCTTGAGATGATTGGGTCCAACCGTAAACCTAACACTGCCAAATCTGCCACTAAACCATGTCCCTAAGAGCCACATCTACATGTCTTTTAAATACCTCCAGGGGCGGTTACTCATCCACTTCCCTGGGTAGCCTGTTCCAGTGCTTGATAGCACAACCCAAATGATAATACTTTTCAGTGCTACTTTCCAACTTAATATACATAATGTTTAAATGAAGGTGATTATTCATGCTGATGTTATCCCATCATTTTATCCCTCCATACTGAGACAACTTCCACTCTTCCAACTGTCAGCAGCCTGATCGTGTCTCAACATTTTTTATACTGTCTCTGCCTCTTCTGCATAGAAACATTTCTCTGCCTTCCAGATGACACAGAGATGTGGTTCTTCAGAGTCCATGGAAGACAGCTGAAGAAAATATAGGATGGTAGGAATTCATCTTTTTTCTGACATGTGAAAATACCCTGGAAAAAATGGTGCAGCCTCTTACTTGTTTTACAGCACTTTTTTCATTGATATATGTAACTAGAGGATAAAACCTTACTAGGCCTCTTTGGTGATCATTTTATAGAACTTCCTTACTGACAAAGTGAAACAACCTGAATATAGGGAAAAAAAAATCACATATTTCGTGATAGTAGAAAATCACCCTCTTAGAGCTCTAATAAGGGGCTATTAAACTGTTCCAGTGGAACTTTCTACTTTATATACTCCATTCATTAAACAAGTTAACTCATACTTTACAAATATATTGCATGAATTCATTGCTGCAGCCCTTGCGCCACTGCAGTAATTTTAAAGGAAAGAAACAAAAATTACTTTGCACTTTAAAATATATAATTGCAAAATGATACTTAAGCATTCATGACTGAGGGTGGGGGGTGAGAGTGTAGGGCAAGAGCACGACACTCCAGTATTACAGTGTGTTTGTATCCAGAGTGGTATTAAAAATAACTTAAAGCAAAATAATTATTCTGGGTTTGTATAATTTCGGATATAAAGTTCACTATTCCTTTTTTACTTTCAGGATTATTTTGCAAAAATATAAGCATCTGAGTTGATCTAAAGAGAATGGTACAAAATTAATAGATCTATGATCTTGTACTTGTTAGCTTAGAATAGGTGGTTATTTCCAGAGAAATATTAGTGGAGAATTTTATAACTACAGTCCTACTAATTCTACAGCTTTAATTTCTTTGAGATTCTTGTGCAGAAGATAAGACATATATTTTTGTGCAATACTGCATAATCTCAGATATCACTATTCTGGGTCACTGAGAATATGAAGCAAAAGGGGCAAATGGTCTTGTTACGTGATCTTCCTGTCATGTAAATATGAATCTGCTCTTCTCCGTGGTCATTTGAAAATGTTTAAATTTATGCTGCTAAAAACTACTTGTCCTGTGCTCAGAAATAGAACTCATCCAAAGGTGTAAAATGAACTCCTCTGAAGTGAAGAATGATTTTCTGATTCAAATTCTGAATTCTGAGATTCAAAGGCAATTTGATTATAATTTCTGTGCTGATCATTTATGTGCAGTGAAACATTTCACCCAGGGTTTCTAAGGTTGCCTCAACTTTTTTCCCTTCACGTACATAAAGTTGTTTCTGAATTCACAATGAAATGAAAAGATACATAAATATTTTTGTCATATAGAACTATTAACCAGTTTTTCTTTCACAAAACCATGGACAAAATTTAAAAGATATTTTAAATATAATGAAAACTTTTCTCTCTTCAGCATCATCCTTGTGAGAACAAACTGATACTAGACAACGTAGAGTCATAATCACTGGCACTATTTGTGAACACAGAACACATTTTTGATCTGATTAAAAATAACAGATAAATATCTATCTAAAAGTGACAGCTTATTTTACCAAATTGCCTAACATTCTAAAAAGAGTAAGAGGCATCCAGAATGTCCAATAACAAATAAACAATTTTGCAACACTGATGAAAAAATGAGGACAGAAGTATTTTGAAACAAGGCATTCAGAATTACAGCAAAAATTATTTAACCAAAAATACTTTTTTTAAGTTAAAAACCACAAAAAAACAACAGGCTTTAATAGGTGACTGGTAAATGTTCTGTAGTGATACTTGTTATTTCTGCTGATAGTATAATTCTATGTGGCATCATGCTGACCAAGTGGAACATATTTCTTGTCCTGTCATGTGGATCATTGATAGTTTGACTGGCCACAGGGATTTCAATGTTATGGAGACCCTGGAGATTGCACTTCATTTTTTCTCTGTTTAATTCAATACAACTGTCACTGTTTACAATGTCTGGGAATATATCTTCACCACAGTGTAGTGAAAACTTAATGAAACCATGACTGTATGTAATGGATATACCTTGAAATTGTTGTAACCCATGATTTGCATTGTATGCTATAGGAACTACTATAGCAGGAAACCCTTGCCACTGGCATGAAAGGGGCCAGTGGAGGAGTTCATTGCAATGCTAAGGTCTATGTTCTGGTCCAAAGTCACAGGGGATGATGATACTAATGGTTATACCTTTAAATTGATGCAACTCATTATTTGAGTGGCATGTTACAGGAAGTACTATAGCATCAACCACCTGAGCCGATGGAGGATGAGCCTCATGAGAAACAGTACAAGTATAACAATGACCTGGTCTGGGGCAGCTTTGCTGCCCAGTGGCTCCAGACAGTGCACTGCCTCTCCTGTTCTGAGTGACCACCATATTTGTAGTTACGCTCTTTGTCCATCTTCCCAAGTAACCATTACAGGTGACAGAGTCCTGTTTTCCTGGAGATAGCTGAACACCTGCCTGTCGATGGGAAGTAGTGAATGAATTTCTTGTTTTGCTTTGTATATAGCTTTTGATTTACCTATTAAATTGTCTTTATCTTAACCTATGAGTTTTCTCACTTTTACCTTTCTGATTCTATCCCCCATCCCACCAGGGGAGGGTGAGAAAAAGGCTGTGTGGTGCTTAGCTTCCTACTGGGGTTAATCTACAACACTTTATGACAAATTTTATGACAGCTTTTATGACAAAAAAAGGAAATCTTTTTTCCCTTTGCTTTCTTCCTGTTTCCTATTCAGTACTGTGTCATTGATCCAATTCACCCTCAAGGTCCACTTTATCTGTGAAGTACACAGAACTCAGTTGTCCAAAAATTGCTCTGTAGCACAATTAACCTGAGTTGTCTAAATCGTACGCTTGAATGGTGGGTAAAGTAGATACAGAAAATATTCATGTGCTTTTCTGTCTTTCAGCTGAGGAAAATGTTTATGACAGGCAGTTTGCTGTGGTTGCAACAGCATCTATTACATGACAAGTGCTGCAACCTGAAGAGTGGATACAGAATTTGAATTATTAGCTTTTTTCTTTCCCTGACCACCTTCCAAACAAAAGTCACATGAAGTTTTTTCAGCAGTAATAAATGAAATCTTGTGAACTGCAAAAGGTATTATAACACCAGTCAGAGAAAAAATAAAGGATTGCCTTGAGTCACACAGTAAGCTCTCAATTCTGTAATCTGCTTTTTACCATTTAAGCAAACCCAATAGAACACTCTGGAATAACTTCAGAGCTATGGTGATCCTGAGTACTTGTGGAACTGAGATCCCAAGTTTATAAAAAGCTAGAAAGAAACTCTTCACTTTTTTTTGGCACAAAGCAGAATTTACATTTTAATTCTGTACCAAATTTTGCTTTTGCAATATGGGTACAAAATGTCCTTGTTTTCATTTTGTGGAACTTTGTGTTTTCTTTGCATTTGTGTACCTAAATGTAAAAAATGGAAAAAAAGTGGAGATACAAACTCTTTGTTTTCCTAAATACCGTATATGAATTATAACAAATTAATACCGACAGGGACTAATAGCAGCCTACATTGAGATCTTAGTTGCCTCCATACACATAACAACAGCATGTAGAACTTTATATTCAGAGATTAACCTGTGCATAAGTGTGTATTGATGACTAATAAAATTAGAGATGTGGAATGCATAGGTAGAAACTGCAGATTCATTATTGGCCAAGAAAGAATTATGAATTTCTAACACTATCATAACCCATTGAACATTCGTCCTATTTTAATAGATCTCAAAGAACAGCAAGTGCAGGAATAATGTTGTTGTGTAAAATTTGCTGCTTAAAGTGCATTTATTTGAACCTTAACTATAATGTAAGCATTTCAAAGTATGCGATTCAAGCATAATGACTTTTATTCTTAGACTTTACTGGGTAAATACTTCATCAGCATGATAAAGGACGGTCAATTATATGCATTGGTTTAAAACAAAAGTTGAAGTCAGTACTGAGGTTTATGTAAAGAATGGACCAATAAGTCTGCTCTTTGTTTCCTCTGAGTGAACAGCTTTTGCTTGCTGTCTGTTGTTGATTTAGTTTTACTCCTTCTACTTTAAACCTTGGTTTCTATTATTGCTATAAGATTTTAATAAAACCCCAAAACATTCACAAACAAAATCCTTCCTCCTCAGTCTTATGAAGTTGCCTCAAGAAAGGGAACAGACTCAAAATCAATTTGATCTAACCCAGTAAACAGTAGATGATCTCTGGTGTAAATGATTTAGGTTCTTATAGGGTTGATATTGTCAGCAGTAATGTCTCGAATCAGAAATCTGCTTAAGGAAAAAATTATGTCAAAATCATCAATTCATTAATGGCCTCTAAAGTCAAAACTGCATCGTAGGTTGACCATTGGTACAACTGAAAACCAGCAAAGGACAAGAAACACAATCTTTGAGTATGACTGATGAGCTACCCTTATATAAAAAGGTTTGAAAAAATCAATCTAAAGAGCATCCCAACTTGCTTCATGTACTGAGAATGTATTTCCTTGCAGGAAGAGTAACAAAAATAGGGAAAAAATATACTGAGATAATGAGAGTAGCCTGAGTTAGGTTACCAGACATGAATTTGGTCTCTTGTTCTTTTTTCTTACTTTTTAAACTCACTGATTGCCTGTGCAGCATTTATCGGTTTTGGACTGGACATAGTAAGTCTGGACATTACCTATGAACCTCATAGAATCTGTAATATTAATATTGAAATTATTCTACACCGCTTTATTTTATTTGCCCTGGTTTCACTATGAGAACAGTCTGTATATCATGACTGTGTTAGCTAGTCTTATTTTGCTAAGGAAAACTGGCATCATGATAGAAATATATTTTCTGTGGTGAAAGAATACTTAGCATTTTTTGAAACACCTGACAACTTATTATGACAAATCGCAATCAAACACAGATGCTTACTCAATTTAGAGCCAATTTCACAGCTTTTGGTTATGTTAATATAAAACAGTCACATTAAATAGTTGTCTGATTATTATGAAAAATCTGCATATCAGCCCACTATTTCAGCCAATGCAAATGCAAGTACAATTAATGGAATTAAATCCAAATAAATTGCATAATATTCAGATCTTTTACATTCCTTATCTGAACTTTAATGTATTTTCAAAAATGAACACTGATACTGGTATTTCTCTTTGAAAAGTTTGCTGGCTATTATTGAACTGTATTCAAACTTTTTTTTTTTTAATAAAAATGTGGGCTGGAGACAGGAAACAATATGAAATTTACAGAAGTATGAGACATGAGAGAAAAAATGATTACTTATTTGGCTGAGAGTTTTTGCAGCTGGATTGTCTGGTATAATTGGAACAAGCTTTTTTCTTATGAGGTAAAACCAGGAAGAAATGGTTTGCACTCTGAAGTTCTAGTGATAGGCACTCAAATATGAAAGCATTGACCTTTGCTCTTTGCATGGAATTAGGAGACTCCCAAATTGCTGTGACTTTCCCTTAACACTATCATAATAGAACACGTTGAAAAATGGTTCTCTTATTTTTAAAAGACGCATAAGAGGATTTTGTCCACTAAATAAAACTGACGCATTTTGACAAACTTAAAAAGATCGGAAAGTCTAGAATGAGCTTTAACAGCCTTAAATAATAGAGAGGACAGCAATAAAACGGAAGAGGTTCGGGTCTTATCTGAGGACAGCCCTAAACAATCTACGTCTCAATCAGTGCAGAAGAAAGTCAGCATATGCCTATAGCTCAGCTCTTTGTGCCTAGCATTTCCAATTGATGGCTCATTGTTCCAGTTGAAAATGACATAATTAAATGACATGATTATGGCCCATAATAATGCAGGCACTGCAGCAAATATCATCAATAAAAAGGTTAAATTTTAAAAAAGGAAACATTCTCACAGACTAACAGGGGCAGACATTCAATGAGCTCTCTAAATAATTAGGTCCCATTAAAATGTTCCTTTTCATAGCTAATGACTTCATTTGTAGATCATATGGGGTTATGCAGTTCAAGATGGTTTAAAATGGATGAAGAGACAGAACCATACAAAATTCTCAGTTCTAAGTGATTTTGATTGTAAGCCAGGTACAAAGTATATTCACTGTCAGAGCAAAAAGATTTAATACTGAGTCACATTACTATAATGCGAGATCAATTACTGGTACAAATAATTTCTCTATTAACAGAGATTCCAGAGTGGCTAACTACAATGTAAAAGTCTATCGTAAATATCTACATTGTTAGGTGAATTATTGTTCATGTCACAGTTCAGTCAAACAGTTGAGGATGGTAGTTCCTGGTTGGATAGGGCCTATCAATCTCATAGACTGTTTTTAATGGCAGTGGGGATATGTTGGAAAAAACCCAACAAACAAAACCCAACTAGTTTGGGTTCTGTTTATCGGGGTTGTGTGTTTTTTTTAAGTGGACATTAGTGGGAAAGTAAAAGTTATACTTTTCCTTTTTATGAGGGAATAAATCAATTGTCTTCTATACTTTGATCTTTTTTCTCTCCCTATTCATTCTACTCTTTCTTTCTTTCTTTTTTCCTCATCAAAATGATCTGTGTTTAGTTTCACCTCTGTGTCTGAGACTCTGCATTGCTTTCTATAAAGCAAAAAAAAATTGTTAATACTGGCAAGATACTGATACTTTGATGGACGAAAGATACTGAGAACAGTCTCTACCTTCATTGCAAATGTAATAAAATTACTAATAAACAGAAAAAAAAAAAATATTTAAATACATTGTAGTCAAAGTTTTCATTTTAACGAAAGGTAGTATCTGTGAATTTTGTAGAATTATTTGAATTAATGGAGCTTTTTTAATATTCTCCAGTGTATCACAATAATGAAATGGAAAATTATTGTCCAAAGAATACTAGTAATGCTGTGTTTTATCGTTAAATAGTTGCTGTGCTCTCTGTTCCAAAAGCCAAATGATAGGATCACAGAGAGATGCAGGCTGAATGGACCATAAGAAAAAGTAGTAACATGAAGTACAACATCTCTTATTTGCTATTTGTAAATGCAAGCACAGATAATTCAAAACTTTCTTTTAACAATTATTACCTCTTCCTCAGTCTACAGGTCTGCATCACTGAAAGCTTTTTGCTGAGAACAGCCTGCACTCAAACTCTTCAACCCTTATTTATTGCAATTATCCTTAAACGTCTGGGTGAAAAGACTGACTTCCATCTCTAAATGAAATTCAAATCAGGATGAGGGTTGGTTCAATGACTGCAAAATAACTTAATATATAAGATTCAGTATTTTGATGTCACTAGCTAGTTAAACAGATTGTAGAGAACATAGACATAAGATGAAGTCTTATCTTCTGCCTTTTTCCAAAACTTTCTAAAGGGTAGTTATAAAAGCAAAATTTTAATTATACATTCTGCTTCAACAAGGGAAATACAAAAAGAAACACAAAATCTACAGTCTCATTGTTTAAGACCATAGGAATTTAAAAAATAAAATAAAGACTTAGAAAGCCAAAGAACTTAAAGTTTAATGACCTTACTGACATGGGTGTCATACAACAGTGAAAAAGTATCATAAGGAGATGTGTTTCTATTAGAGGGAATTCAGGGATGTTAGATGAAGAGTGCTAATACAGAAGAAATATCACATATGAAGGAATTTTTAGACATTCACTAAACTATCAAAATTTCAGGGATTCTGAAGCCTGGACTTTGCAGTTTGATTTAAACTTCAGGCACAGTTTCAATTACAGACACATTACTGCATTTGGTAATAGAGAGAACTCGTTAGTTACACCTACAGGAGGAAGCTGACCCCAAATACAAGTATATATTTCCATGTTTCATAAGCCCAGTGGCAAGAAGGGAAGTGTCAGTGCTTCATGGTCTAAAGAAATTCAGCATGTAAAACAGACATGATAACTGATCTTGGGGACACAAAACAAGAGAGGAAAACACAGAAAAGACTTATTTGGGAGAATTATTTTATTTCTAACATACTATCTTGTAAAATCTTGTAATAGAATTACTTTTTAAGAAAACAAAAGTTGTAATGCTCATGTACAAAACAAAATGACGATAGTAAAGATCTCATTCTAATGAATATAACTGTAACATTGAAACTTTCTTCTAAAAGTAGGATGATTAACAGAAAACATGGCTTTTGTAAAATGTGTTTTTTCCAACCTCACCAACTTTTCATTGTAAAAAAAAAAAAAAGTTTTTGTTTTTTCATGGTAAAACACACTGATTTTATTTTGGCAGAATCTAATCAAGATGTTTTGGGTCAGATCTATTTAACCCGGATTTTATAACACAAGACAGCAAAACCCTTACAATTCTAAACTAATAATTTTTATTTTTTTAATTTTCTGGGAAAGGTTTCTGCATTTTAGTATTATTTATTCCAATTCTGAACCAAAATTACTGGGGACATACCAGAATTTTCAAAGAGTAAGAGTTCTGAAACTTATTTGCTTTCCTTGTAGTGTAAATTGTTGTGCAATATATTCAAGTCATATAAAGGATGCAGTGAGCGGCCAGGTTATTTAAGTATAGTCAGTAAGGCAGAATTAATCTTTCATATGAGGCAGTAGGAAAAAGAATTGCAAGAAAGCATTAAGAAATTTAAAGGCAAAGAAATTTTACAGATTGTTTTGTTGACTTTTAGTAAGATTCATATCATTACAGATCTAAAATCAGACCCTGTTAGAAAATGGATCTGTTATTTTCAAATTTCTTAGGAGATACTGAATGAGTTAGCTTTTATCATACCGTTTCATAAATTGAGTTTCTCCATTTGACTTCACTGTTGTTTTGACTTCTCGGTACTAAGTTTTTCAATTTTTGCCAGTGCCTTCAATATCACTATGAACATGTCAGATCAGTTTTGTGTTCATACTTGGAATAATGATCCCAGGAAAGCTGCAACTTAACTGATGTAAAGGGAGGCAATGCCCATGCTGAATTTCCCCCATCATTATGCAGATCATTCCTGTTTCTACTGGGTAGATAATGAATTTCTGTATCATCTCAGTTCCATGTAATTTCTTGCCATTATCCCGTACTGCAGATAAACATAAGTTTTATTCAAATATATCGTAAAATGCGTTTATCCATTCTGGCCAGAGTCTCAGATGTTCTTTGTCTCCATTTTGTAACTGCTTACATTGGCCTTAGAAAAAATGTCATTCACACCAAAACAAAGAAAAAAAGAAAAAGGCTTAGAAGAGTTTGGTTCTGATATCCATATGGTTAAATTCTGTGAATTTAATATAATGTACTCTAATATAGTATATGCGCTTCAGTGTTAAACAGGGATATTGAATCAAGATTAATTTCTTTCATTTTTTTCATTATGTTTTGTTTAGGCCAGCTTTTCTCACGGTTTCTAAGATGTCCTATTTTGACCTTCTCTTTCATTCTTAGTGCTCCTAAGTCATAATTCTAGAACATATAAATATTTATGACATTCTGCTCTTCAAGAGACTATATGCTTTTGAAGATAAATCACTGGAATTAATTTAAATGGCTGCAACTTCATATTTATAGAAAAGGGATCATGGATTTTGCACAACAGGACATGCTCGATACAAGTTACCATATTTTAAAGATATTCCAGAGAAAAATTACACCAATATATCTTTGTTTATGTGCATGTGTTTGTACACATATGCACATACACACGCATATGTCTAGATTTATGTATGTACACATATATAAAATTATTACGAAACCACATAATAACTTGCCCTGTTCATCAAAGTGATATAGATTTAAGAAGCTACTGTGTTAGATGCTTTTGAGATTTTATAGCATTATTAAAGCTCTGGGATATCAGGGTGTATTTGTGAGCTCTGATCTCCTTGGCTGCAATCTATTTTATGCTTCAGATGCCTTAGTACCTGAAGGCAGTGCTATCCTATTCACTTAAACATATCCTTTAAAAGTTACACCTGTGGAAATATTGCTTAGCCCTTACTAATTAGAGAATAATAAAATCATAGAATGGTTAGAGTTGGAAGGTACCTTAAACATCACCTAGTCCAACCCCTCTGCCATGGGCAGGAATACCTACCAATAGACCAGGTTGCTCAAAACCTCATCCAGCCTGACCTTGGACACTTCCAGGGATGGTGCATCCACAACTTCCCTGGGCAACCTGTGCCAGTGCCTCACCACCATCACAGTACAGAATGTCTTCCTACTACCTAATTTAAATCTACCCTCTCTCAGTTTCAAACCGTTATCCCTCATCCTGTTGCTACACTCCCTGATAAAAAGTCTCGCCCCATGTTTCATGTAGCTCCCCTTGAAGTACTGGAAAGCTGCTGTAAGGTCTCCCCAGAGCCTTCTCTTCTCCAGGCTGAACAACCCCAACTCTCTCCACCTGTCCTCATAGGAGAGGTGCTCCAGCCCTCTGATCATTTTTGTGGCCCTCCTCTGGATCTGCTCCAAGAGGTCCATGTCCTTATGTTGGGGGATCCAGAAATGGGGTCTCGTGAGAGCAGAGTAGAGGAGTAAAATCATAGAATCATCTAGGTTGGAAGGGACTTTTAAGATCATCAAGTCCAACCATAAACCTAATACTGCCAGCACCCACCACTAAACCAGTGATGTAATTTTTCTTAATACTAATCCTAAACGTTCCCTGGTTCAATTTGAGGCCATTTCCTCTCATCCTATCACTTGTTACTTGGGAGAAGATACTGACTTCCACCTCTCTACAGCCTCTTTTCAGGTAGTTGAAGAAAGCAATGTCTCCCCTCAGCCTTCTTTTCTCTAGACTAAACAACCCCAGTTCCTTCAGCCGCTCCTCGTAAGACTTAGCCTCTGGACCCCTCATTCGCTTCGTTGCCCTGCTCTGGAATTACTCCAGATTCTCAATGTCTTTCTTCCTCTAATCATCTCCCTCGACCTGCCACACTTGTTTCAATGCAGCCCAGGATGTGTTTGACTTTCTGGGTTGTGAGCATGCATTGCTGGGTCATGTTTGGCTTCTCATCCACCAACACCCCCAAGTCCTCCTCCCAAGGGCTGCTCTCAATCCATTCTTTGCCCAGCCTGTATTTGTGCTTGGGATTGCCTCGATGCACATGCAGGACCTTGTACTTGGCCTTGTTGAACTTCATGAGATTGACACAGGCCCACCTCTCAAGCCTGTCTAGATCCCTCTGGATGGCATCGCTTCCCTCCAGCGTGTTGACCATTCCACACAGCTTGTGTCACTGGCAAACTTGCTGAGNTAGGTTGGAAGGGACTTTTAAGATCATCAAGTCCAACCATAAACCTAATACTGCCAGCACCCACCACTAAACCAGTGATGTAATTTTTCTTAATACTAATCCTAAACGTTCCCTGGTTCAATTTGAGGCCATTTCCTCTCATCCTATCACTTGTTACTTGGGAGAAGATACTGACTTCCACCTCTCTACAGCCTCTTTTCAGGTAGTTGAAGAAAGCAATGTCTCCCCTCAGCCTTCTTTTCTCTAGACTAAACAACCCCAGTTCCTTCAGCCGCTCCTCGTAAGACTTAGCCTCTGGACCCCTCATTCGCTTCGTTGCCCTGCTCTGGAATTACTCCAGATTCTCAATGTCTTTCTTCCTCTAATCATCTCCCTCGACCTGCCACACTTGTTTCAATGCAGCCCAGGATGTGTTTGACTTTCTGGGTTGTGAGCATGCATTGCTGGGTCATGTTTGGCTTCTCATCCACCAACACCCCCAAGTCCTCCTCCCAAGGGCTGCTCTCAATCCATTCTTTGCCCAGCCTGTATTTGTGCTTGGGATTGCCTCGATGCACATGCAGGACCTTGTACTTGGCCTTGTTGAACTTCATGAGATTGACACAGGCCCACCTCTCAAGCCTGTCTAGATCCCTCTGGATGGCATCGCTTCCCTCCAGCGTGTTGACCATTCCACACAGCTTGTGTCACTGGCAAACTTGCTGAGGGTGCACTCAATCCCAACATCCACGTCACCAACAAAGATGCTAAATAGCACCAATCCCAGTACTGACCCCTGAGGAACACCAGTCATCACAGGTCACCACTTGGACATTGAGCTGTTGACTACACCTCTTTTGAATGTGACCATCCAGCCAATTCCTTGTCCACTAAGTGGTCCGTTAGTGAAATACGTGCCTTTCCAATTTAGAGACAAAGGAGTCTTACTGAACAGTGTGAAATGTTTTGTACAAGTCCAGGTACATGATATCAGCTCCTCTTTGTTTATCCACCAATGCTGTAACCACATTGTAGACGACCACCAAATTTGTCAGGCACAATTTGCCCTTAACGAAGGTATGTTGGCTCCCACCAATCACCTCCTTATTTTCCATGTGCCTTAGCAGAGTTTTCTGGAAGATCTGCTCCATGATCTTGCCGGGCACAGAGGTGAGACTGACTGGCCTGCAGTTCCCTGGGTCTTCCTTTTTTCCATTTTTTAAAACGAGCGTTATGTTTCCCCTTTTCTGGTCAATGGACTGCCACGACTTCTCAAATGTGATGGATGGTGACTTGGCAACTTCAGCTGCCAGTTCCCTCAAGACCTGCAGATGAATCTCATCAGGTGCTATGGACTTGTGCACCTTCAGGTTCCTCAGCTGGTCTCAAACCTGGTCTACTCCTACAGTGGGTTATTTTGCATTCTCCCAGTTCCTACCTTTGCCTTTTGTGACTTGGGTGGTATAGCTAGAGTCCTTACCAGTGAAGACTGAGGCAAAAAATTCATTGAGTACCTTGCCTTGTCCATGTTCCTGCTGACCAGGTCTCCTGTTTCCTTCTGGAGAGGGCCCACATTTTCCCTAGTCTTCTTTTTATCACTGACATAGGAAAAATTTCTTCACCGAAAGGGTTATCAAGCATTGGAACAGGCTGCCCAGGGAGGTGGTGGAATCGTGATCCCTGGAGGTATTTAAAAGGTGGGTAGATGTGGTGCTGAGGGACATGGTTTAGTGGTGGGTTTTGGCAGTGCTAGGTTTATGGCTGGACTTGGTGATCTTAAAGACCCCTTCCAAACTAGACAATTTAATAATTCTATAGAAGTTTTCTTGTTGCCCTTGATGTCCTTTACCAGATTTAACTCTATCAGGGCTTGAGCTTTCCTAACCAGATCCCTGGCTGCTCAGACAATTTCTCTGTATTCTTCCCAGGCTACCTGACCTTGCTTCCACCCTCTGTAGGCTTCCTTTTTCTGTTTGAGATTGAACAGGAGCTTCCTGTTCATCCATGCAGGCCTCCTGCTGGTTTTGCCTGACTTTTCTTTGTTGGGACGCATCATTCCTGAGCTTAGGGAAGGTGGTCCTTGAACGTTAGCCAGCTTTCATGGGCCCCCTCTTCCGTCCAGGGCTTTATCTCACAGTATTCTGCCAAGCAGATCCCTGAAGAGACCAAAATCTGCTCTCTTGAAGTCCAGGGTGGCAAGCTTACTTTGTGCCCTCCTCACCACCGTAAGGATCTCGAACCTCACTATGTCATGGTCACTGCAGCCAAGGCTGCCCTTGAGCTTCACATTCCCCATCAGCCCCTCGTCGGTGATACCAAAGTCCAGCACAGCACTCTAGTCACAGGAGCCATCCCACCATGTCTCCATGATGCCAATAAGATCATAGACCTGCAGACATGCACACGTGTCTAACTCCTCGTTCGTTCCTCATGCTACCTGCATTTCCAAGAGGCATTTAAGTTGGGCCCTCGATGAAGCTAACTTACTGGCTGGAGTGGCTAGTTTTCCTTTATGCTGTACTCCAGGTGCTCTTCTGGAGAGGAATCCTTTCAGGAATAAAACATAAGTAAAGAAAAGAATAGAGGTTTGGTAAAGGAATATATTAACCACAATGAGCTTAAGAATAAGGCTAAGCAGTTTGTCTGGAAAAGTAATCTTTTATAAGAGAAATTAATCAATTAAAATGTACTACCTCTCTCTGTAAACATCTTCCCTTGGCTATATTTGCAGACCATGGTGGATGGAACAACACTAGTAGAATGAGAGGAGTTCTTCACTGTATGGCAGTTCTGTGAAAGTAAGTTTAGAATAAAGTAAGTTCAGAAACATCCCATGTGCCAACATGTACCTGTTCTCTTACTACCAGCTGCTCCATATAGAGCAAATAGAAATAGTTTAGAGTGACAGTTACAAACAACAGAGTCTTAAGACCAAGAGATGATTTTTGAATCTTTTTTCCACTCAGCACACTGGTAAAAGCACCTACTGTCATCTAGAAAATATTGTCAAATAATCCTGTCTTTCCAAAGACTTTCAGAGTCTATGAGCTGCCTTCCCCATTGCTACATAGTCAAGACATGTTTCTCTCTAGGTCTTTCTTATACCAAGAAGTATGCCTGATCTGCTTGTTTTTCCAATTTATTTTCCATAGTTTTCACTTCTTATTATGTGAAAAACATATGAAAGGCTTCCACCTGAGTTCTCATTGTCCATATTTCATTATTGATTGTCCTCTTTAGGTAATGAAGGAACTGAGAAAAAAATTACTCTAGATCTTATTTTGGGACATGTTTACACAGGTCTTGGAGGTCTCGTTATTTATTGGAAGTTACTCTCTTCCTAGAGAACTAATTTGGAGGTCTACCAAGGAAACTGTATTTGTTCTTGGTGAATGTGAAGTTAGGTGAAAAGTTGTTTAAACAACAAAATGGATTTATAAGATCTAGAAATGTTTCAGAGTTGAGATTTCATATAGGAAAAGTAATTAATTGTCATATAGATATAAGAGAAGGTAATTAAAATCATTCCTAGCACTTTGTTTTCCCCACATGGCCTTATTAGTGTGATCACAACCTGCAGCTGTGGAAATTGATTGGAATTTAACTTTGTAGGAAATGAATATCCTAAAAGCTATTTTTATTGAGAATTAGAATTTTGAAATGTATCTGAAATTTCTGAAAAAAGTCCAACTAGTAACACAATGTCATGACTTGGGCCAGATTGGCCCTAGCAGGTGGAATGACAGATGTTCCCTGTCTCCTGAAGAGTAGGAGAGAGAGAAAAAAGAGAGGCTAGTTTAGAAGAATCTAAACTACTTTAATGAAATATAAAAAATAGAATGATAAAAAAGAAAATAATGAAATATATACAAAACCTTATCATGCTCCCAGGATGACAATCACATCACCAGCAGGCACTGAGGAAGTCCCAGACTGGACTCAGTGATGGACGGGAACTGGTTTCCAGATCTGGATTCAGGAACACATGGATTGGGATCAAAGGCAAACAAACAGCAAGGGTCCTCCTCGGACACCAGCCACTAAAGGAAGAGAGCTGACCCTTTGATCCCTCAGCTTTTGTACTGATATGAGGCAGATGGGGTGGAATACTCTGATTGGTCACTTTTGGGTTACTTGTCCTGTCCGTTACTCCCCACAGGTGTGACCCCTCTATGCTTTTCTGCTTCCAACTCTCCAACAGGGCAAATAACAAAGTTGGTTGGCCTTGGATGTTATAGCAATAATTATAAGCAAGGACCTCTCTGCATCCCGTGCCTTGGCGTCAGCTATAAACATGGGTCTTATCACTCTGAGAGACAACAGTTTCTACAAAATATACTATAAAATTTCATCAGTTAGAAGAGGCCTACTTAGAAAGTAGAGTTACTGAACAAAATTGGTTCTGTTTTACCTCAAACCAGGACACACAAAAACATGCTTTTTATAGAACGGGAAACAATGCATTAAAATAATTTACTTTTATATATTCTGTTCAACTAATATTGCAATACTAATCCTAGAAGAGTCAATACATTCAAGTATAGCTGTAACATTTTATGCTATAAAAGCAAAGTCTCTAAATGGTTTATTTTGACATTTCAGTTATAAATTTTGTTGAAATCAGTACTAGTGCTTTTCATAGAGATGCTGACAAACATGTTTTTAACGTGTTTGTTTTAACGTAGTTTTGTCCAATTCTAGAACATTCCAGTAACTTTAATTTATTAGATATACTTTGTGGGTCAAATCTGGCTGTCTCCCCTGGCTTTCAGGCCAATTTTTTAAGCATATGTGTATAACCAGTGTTAAGTATGTTAGACTGTTCTACACAGACCAGTTGGCTAGATTAACCTTTTAAAAAAAGGCATAAACTTTTTGTTTTCTGAGGACTCTGAAAACTTTGTATTATATTATCTACTTTCTTTTTTATGTTTGAATAAGAAGCATGTTAACACAAACAGTTCCTTAAAAGTCTTTCATCAAAAGACTGGGGAAAAGTTAGAGAAAAATGAAAATGTTTTTGTTTCCAAGCTATAGATAGTTCAGCATGGTTTTCCTACCAGTATCATTAAAGGAAACTAAATTTCAGAAAATTTAATAGTTTTAGTTCAGTTCTGAGTTTTATTTCTTTATAAAGCTGATATTAATCTTCTACCATGGATTAAGGATAATTTTGTGCTATGAGGGACTAAGGTTTGTAGAAGCAGAGGCTGAAGTGAACAAAACATTTTCTGAGCATTTAATTTTCTAGTGTGTCAAGGCTTTGCTGGGATAGCTAATTCAGGTCTTTGTGGCTGATGTTCTAGATGGCTCTGTTTTACTTAAAGACAAATTCCAGTCAGGCTAAATCCTTAGGTAACTTTCAGGCAATTTTAATTTTATTGACCTTAATTTGTCCATGGAGGAAAGAGAGGAAACAAAGATGAAAGTTATCTTATCTCAGACATGAAGTTGTGAATTTTACTGCTTCCCAATCACATGCCTTACTGTAATTTATAACCGTGGGGATGTTGGGATCCAGATGCAAGACAAAGTATGCAAATAAGGCACAGTAACATTACTTTCTGTGATGGCGTGTCTGGAACGAAACTTGTGCCACAGAATTAACAACTTAATATAACTGTTCTAAAACAAGTTTGAAAGTCAGTTACCTCCCAGTAACTTGTGGTGATACTTAGGGGTTAGTATGAGGGATGACAGTTTAACATCTTCATTAGCAATCAGGATGATGGTGTGTAAACGCTTGTCTGCAAATTTGCACACACAAGTCCGAAGTGAGGTGTTATTCGATGAGCTGAAGCACAAAGCTGCCATTCAGAGAAATGGACTTACAGAAACAACATGAAATTCAAGAAACGTATATGCAAAGTTCAGTCCCTGGGGTGATATGACCGCACGAAACTGTATGGGCCATGGGTTAGAATAGAAAGCTGTTTTGCAGGGAAGGATACGTAAGTCCTGAGCATTAGTGTTGGGACCAGTACTGTTTAATCGAGTGCGCCCTCAGAAAATTTGCAAGTAACACCAAGCTGAGTGGTGTGGTTGACACACCTGAGGGATGGGATTTCATTCAGAGGTGTATGGACAAGCTTGACCCTCATGAGGGTCAACAAGGCCAAGCACAGGGTCCTGCACTTGGGTTGGGGCAACCCCTAGTATCAATACAGGCTGGGGGATGAAGGGATTGAGAGCAGTCCTGCCCTGCTGAGAAGGACTTGAGGGTACTGGTGGATGAGAAACTGGAGCCAGCAATGTGTGCTCACAGCCCAGAAAGCCAACCATATCCTGGGCTGCATCAAAAGAAGAGTGGCCAACAGGTCAAGGAAGCTGATTCTGCCCCTCTGCTCTCGTGAAACCCCATCTGGAGTGCTGCATCCAGCTCTGGAGACCTCAGCAAAGGAAAGATGTGGACCAGTTGGAGCGGATCCAGAGGAGGGCCACAAAAATCATCAGAGGGCTGGAACATCTCTGCTATGAGGACAGGCTGAGAGAGTTGGGGCTGTTCAGCCTGGAGAAGAGAAGGCTCTGGGGAGACCTTATTGCTGCTGCCTTTTGGTACTTAAAACGGGTTTATAAGAAAGGTGGGGACAAACTTTTTAGTAGGGTCTATTGTGATAGGACAAGGTATAATTGCTTTAAATGAAAACAGGGTAGATTCAGAGTAAATATAAGCAAGAAATTCTTTACTGTGAGGGTGGTGATACAGTAGAACAGATTGCCCAGAGAGATGGTAGATGTCCCATCCCTGGAAACATTCCAGGTCAGGTTGGACAGGGCTCTGAACAACCTGGTCTAATTGAAGATGTCCCTGCTCATTGCAGGGGGGTTGGACTAGATGATCTTTAAAGGTCCCTTCCAACCCAACTATTCTACGATTCCATGTGTCAGCAACATGTCTTTGCAGCAATGAAGGTCAGTGGTGTACAGGGTTGCAATATGAAGAGTAGGCAGCACATCCAGCTTCTTTTCAGAAGTGCACAACAAGACAGGCCACAGATATAAGATGCAATGAGTAAAATTCTGATTAGACATAAGAAAGAAATTCTTCATAGTGATCACTGGAACAGTTTGCACAAAAGTCTTGAATATGCGACACTGAGAAACATGATACTACTTCAAATCTCATCCTGGTTTAGTAGGAGTAGAATCAGATGACCTCCAAAGTTCTCTTCCAATCTAAATTGCTTCTGTGAGGAAGATTATTTTTATCATTATGTATTTATGATTACTAAGTGATAATTCCCAAAGGTACCAGGAAATATTTGTTAGTAAATCATAAACTGCCTGTAGTAATTAAAAGGGCAAAAGCCTGTTTATAGGCTAGGGAATTAGCTTTGAAGACCTAAATGTGAGTCTTTTAGTATATGCTTTTCAAGGTCTAGGTCACAGTATTTCAGCGACTTAAGAATTTTTTATCAAAATCCTTTCCCACTTGTTAGTCCTCAGTATTTTTCAATATTGCATTTCACATACAACTGAAAGTTAAATGGTCAGACTAAAGATATACACAAAGTTTCAAAAACTGTGTGGGACAAATCTGATCTACACAATTTATTTTTCTCTCTTAGGTATAATTAGTGCTCTAACATCACATTTACAAATTTTGCTTCAGTGTTAGTGGACTTGTCAAAAGGAACTATTTTCTTGATAACGTTGCCCTTTGGCTATAGTTTCAGTAAATAGGTACTCTAAAAAGAAATCTGTTCCATGTTTATAGCAATGAGAATTGATTATTTTATTTTATTTTTTATTTATTTTTTAATAATTATGGGATCAGCATCAGCTGTAGACATATTCAGAATATAAAATTAATTTTCATGGGACTTTGTGGTCTTTTTGTTCTTAGTCTTTCCACAAACATGATTAATAAAGAATATGAACTTGTAAAATGAATGATATAACCTTGCAGGAAAAGGGGAACAGGCGGGAAATAATTCTACTCAGCATATTAAGAATATATAAAACATATCTATAAAACAGGTAGATATATAGATAGATATCTAAAATAATTATTTTAGAATAAATGAATGCCAAATCAGAGTTAGAAACATGCCTATTATGAAATATGCATCACTTTTACACACACACACATGCATAAAGAAAGGATCTTTTCAGTTAATTATATCTTTTCCAATATTTAATTATCTCAGCAAAAAAAATCTGTACAGATCATAAAACTCAATCTGAATACCATCGCAAAATTTCAGCATTTCTGCTATGTCTTTTTCTGCAAAATACAGTAAGGAAAAACATATTTCTCAGTGTGAAAAAATATTTAGTCTCCTTTCATCTGATATAGATCCTGAAATCTGACTGGAATATTGTGAGGACCTTTCTCTTTTCTTTTTCCTTGAAGAACTGGGCACCACTGGCTGGATCATAAACTGTGGAGAGATCACAGCTCTCACATCTTCTCTAGAGGGGCTGAGCAGTGAAGTTCCTCAAAGATGCTGTTCCTGAAATCACAAGATTTTTCTTCCGAGTGCGGCTCTCAGATGGGACACACTGGGCTGGGCAGTGAATTAGTACTGATTGAAAAAACAGTCTAATTGTGGGTCCTAACAAATAGAATGGGCAGGGAGAAGGTCAAATATGGCAAAAAAGTTAGATAGCCTGGAGAAGGAGATTCAACTGTGGTCACAGGAAGGTAGGTGAGCAGAAACTTAGAACAGTTGTACAATTATTAACTGGTTAAAAAGATTTAGGACTAGGATCCAGGAAGAGATCATGAAACTAGCAGGATAGGCTAAGTAAACTTATGCGTGGTTATTGCTCCTGAGGAGCTAGCCTAAACATGGAAAATATCACGAATTCAGACACACTGGAAATAGCATAGGAAAAAAATCTTTATATGTCAGAAAAACAGGGTGATGAGGATGTCCTCTAAGCCATGTATCCTACCATAATCTTGAAATGATTCAGAGAGTTTTATCTAGCTACAGTCCTTGGTGTCTGGCTTTGAAAACAATATCTGATGTATTTTAGCTCCCTTACATGCCCGTTTACACAGAGGATAACAGCCTCATGTTACAACTAAGGGTAGATGTCATTATGACAGAAGTCTGATTTTTCAATTTCTTTTTTAAAATAATAACAACAGCAACAGCAAAATATTTCTCCAAGTCAGGCAATTTTCCCACTAAAAACATGTGATGAAACAGTTAAAGGCTATATCAAAAGGTGTAAATAATGAGATTAAGAGCAACAATACAAAATTAATTCCAGCATTTTCTGTTTTTTCTAAATTTTAACTACTTACATTTTTATTGTGGTTTTCTAGTTGATAAAAGTGGTAGATAAATGTGGTTTATATAGATAAATGGAGAAAGAGAGCAAAAAAGAATGAGTGAGCAACAATGTTACTATTTTGGTTTGTCTGGAAAATGATTGGGTGAGCAGTACCACAATCTTATATAACCTTGTGCAGGACCTTAAAAGAAACAAGGTATTTTCTATTATTTGTACAATTCATACCTTTGAAAAAAATATATACTGCAGCCTAGGCAACTCAGACTTTCTATAATCCAGGTTGCTGCTAGCAGCAGAATGAACCCTCAGAACTTATGGCTTTGCCACCCAATATGAAAATATCTAAATAAATAAAATCCATTCCCAATCGTACCCTCAGCTCACAAACATATTTTCTTTCCTCATAAGCCTGTCAATATAAGTTATTTGGTGGAACAATTTATCTGAACTGAAACCAGACTTACCTGCCGGTTGAAAACAACATTTCTTTCCCAATCTATTTATCCAAATTAAACCCTGAACCTGTGACAGTCATGGTAAGCTGATAACTGTACACTGATGTGTATTATACAGTTTTAAATAAATGTGTCTTTGTTCAGTATCTATTTCTGAGAGTATAGCAGCACTTCTGTTTACTTTTCAGCTGATTAGTTTCAGATTTTCCAGGATCTTTCCATTTGTAGTCTTAGTTACACCTTCTTAGCTAGGTACTTTCAAAAGTATAGTTTAATGTCTTAATTATATTTACTGTCACCTGGTCTTTATACAGTTGTATCCAAACATATTTCTGCATTTTGCTTTGTAAGAGTATGAATCTGCAAGCACGGACATTAAAAGGAGGTGAAGGATGGACAAGGGGCAGAAATAAATTTCACCTGCTCCTTTCATCTATGAGGACTTACTGAATTATTTGATTATATGTTGAAGACTACAAAGATGATTTCCCCAACACAGTTTTAGAGTTTGTTTCCCCATATGGACCCTTATCTACTTCATTAGTAAATGACATAGTCCTGTTGGAGGACTAAGAGCCCACCTTGAATATAAATAATATTAAAATAATAGTGAATTTGCTTCTTTATATTTTCTTTTTTGAGCATGAGTCTTTAGGCATCATGTCTTAAAAATTCTCTGTAACAACAAGAAATTTTCTTTAAATAAGTGTGTGGAGGCTCTCATCACAATAAACACTGTTGGATAATAAGCAACATTTAGAGATGATACGCTTTAAATCTAAAAACTTCAGGAAATATTATTTTCTCTTAAAAGCCCAATCTTCCCGCAATTCTAAAGAGAGATAGAACTCTCATTTCCCTGGATTCAGGCAAAAGTGAAGAATGCCTCATATATTTCAGACATACAGCAGATTAGGTCCTGAATTAGTATAAGGCATTGATAAATTAAAAATCTTTTTGAGATACATTGTTGTATCTCAAACAAACAAATACTTACTTGAAATTGCTTCTTTTTCATATATTGTGATTGAGAAGGAACTAAACCACCACAACCAGCTTCTTTGTAACTTTCTTATTTGCAAATATTCTGTTTTAAACATTTTTTTAGGACTTTGTATTTTCATTTGTAATAGCATTGAGTAATGTACCCAGTTTGCTTGTTTTCCATTTATTCTTAGGCTGAATGTTTGAAAAGTATCTACAGAGGAGGAAAACCAGCAAAAATTATAGTCAGGAAGTGCATTATCTGAAGTGTTAAGAAAATACCAGACTATTACCCATTTCTTATTCAAAAGGCCACTAGTGGTGACTTCTTAAATATGCTAACGAGGCCCTACAGCATCATTTCAAGTTACTTTTCTTTAGAAGAAATAACATGAGAGCAGAAGCCAAAGAATACTGATTAGTATTTAGTTTCTACCTTTTCTTTTTTTTTTCCCTGTATACAAGACAGACCTGAAAATAATGACTGCATTGATTTTTTTCATAGTAAAAAAGAATAAAACCCAAAGTACCTGTATTAGTAAATGAGTTATATGGTTATAGCTGACAGCAGTGAAAGCACTGCCATAGTATATCAAGTATATCAAGTACTTGATAACACTCGACAGGTGTACCCGCTGGTATATATTGCCTAAATTCAAATGTTTGAAAAAAGTCTCTAGCTTCATACCACTGTTTGTGAATGAGCTGTTGGCACCCTTGCTGTGTATCCTTCTTCTCACCAGTCATCTATCAGACAAGTAGCTAGCTGTATGTGAAGAGAAAAAAAAACCCCTAAGAGCAGCAACCACAAAAGCAGCAAGTTCTAGTTAACCTACAAAGAGAAAAATCACTTCTTAACAGTTCTGTGAGAAACTGTTACTTTAATATACTAAAGACAATTTTGGTGTAGAGGAAACCACTAACAACTTCTGTGACAATATACACTGACCATATTAACACTTGTGTTTTCTGTTCTAAGATATCATTTGCCTCTTACCTGCTTAGAATAAGGCTTTGATTCTGCAAAAACAGCTTAGAGGACAGAACTCTTGCAGACCTCTATAGAAATATTTCTGTGCATGTTCTGAAGGTACTTTAGACAATTTAATGAACCAGCAGATAAATAATACTGAGAAAATGAACTTGGTGATTCTTTTAAAAATTGGCCTAACATAATTAAGTAAAACTGTAGTATAAAATGGCTTGATTGAAGATTGAATCTGCACTACAAACCTCAGAGTTCAGAAAAGGAGGGTGTTCAAAATGCAAATTGACAAAAGTATATATATATGCAAAATCATATTTTAATAACTGGGTTTTCATCTTTCCTTTGTATGTGAAAGTTGAAATAATGCATGATATGTTTCATTCTGAATATTGTGACTTTAAGAATGTTTTTAGACTCAAAATAAATCATGAAAGATCACTGCAAGGAGTACAGGCAAAATCTTATTATCGGTAAAGAATCCTACTGGTTTCCCTGAAGCTTGCTTTTTACCCTGTGACTCCATCTTTTGTAAACCATAGCTGGGGGGGCAAAAACACGAACAAACAAACAAAAAAAACCCCAACTCATAATTACTTTTGAATGGATACAACAAAGTGGATTTCTGTGCTGCTTAGCATGAGCGCACCTACTGAGCCACCATCTGCACCATCTTTCTTTCTAACTAGATCTAATCTAGTTTTGCAGCAAAGAGTTCTCTGCAGCCACAGTGTAGTTGAAGGACTTGCTTATCCTTACAGAACTGTGGAGAAGCTAGCAAGGCCACAAAACTACAAAAGAAAATTTCATCTGCCAAGAAAATGAGTTAATTTCAATAGATGAGAAAGTATAAAAGATGCAATGAAATTCCTTGTACATAATGTTCTCTTTAGGCACTCTTTACTTTGAATTTTCCAAACATTTATGTAGTGACCTTCATGTCTGTTAGAAGGACACTGTCAGGCAGCCTTTCCTTGCCTGTCTTTTGATCATTTTTGGAAGACTGTTTCATAATGTAGAGTCAGCATGGGGACACTCCAGATGAATAAGAATGCCTTTAGCATTCTGGACTGGAATCCTGCCTATATTCACTGAATTTTGAAGTAATAACATTTACAGTGCTTTATTGTAGAGACCTTCACCTTACCTAAAGGCTGCCAAAGTCAATGATAATCTTTTCATGCATTTCATTGGACTTGTGCTGGTTCCTGGAAGAAACAGTTGCCAGTATGTATACAACTGTGGTCTCCCTGCCATAGACTATTTCTCTTTATTGATACCCCTTCTAGCCTGAATGTCTCACTCTTCACTTACCTATTTCCATTACTCTTCCACTCTTGGCTACTGCTTCCTCATTTCATTTCCATAGCTCTGTGGCTGTCTCACAGCCGCTAAAGTATTGTCACTAGGTCCCTATTGGACACAAGTCCCTTCTCTTCTAATCCCTGCCACTAGCTTCTCAAATCTCCAGCCTACTCCAGATTTCTACCTACTGCTCACAAGCTTCCTGCAATGCAGGTCTTTTCCTTGGATGTCTTCTGCTCTTTATTATGTCAGAATGTACTGTCTCTGTCCCATTATTTTCTTCTATCCCAGCTTTGCAAAAGAGGCTAAGTTACTACATGATTATCTTGCTTTGCAGCTGATATATAAATACATGGAATTGTAATTGTGCTACTCAGTATTTTAGCTGATGGCAAGGGAATATCAACTCCTAGTCTCACAGCCGTAGAATAAAAGGAGTTTTTGCAGATATGTCACTTTTTTTCGGTGGGATTATTTTATTCACTTGCATAACTGTGGAAATTACTTTCTTGAAAATATTGGCAAAATCCCCCGAAATGTTAGATATATTCTGGATTTAAAAAAAAAAAAAAAAAAAAAGAAAGAAAAGAAAAAAGAGATGGATAGAAGCAGTAACTTGGTTCTAAATTCTTGAATCCCAGAATAACCTAGCTGTTATGCAAGCATGAAAGGAGCAGAAACATGCCCGAGGCTAGTAAGACAATATAGTAATATTATGTTTCTTTGAATTGTAATGTTTCACTTCCCATGAGTCACTGAGTGAGATTCAAGAAACTGTTTCAAGACAGAAAAGGCCTGGTCAGTTTGTTGAAACAATATGAAACTGGCTTTTTCTGAAATGTAAAAAGACTTATTTTTTCTAACTATAAACTGAAATTTTTCCTCATGTTGCTTTTGAATTGGATTTTCCTGTGGCATTCATTCACATAAATACTGCAATAATAGCAGCAAAATACATCTAACTGTATCCCACCATCTTCTTGTGTTAGTAGATTACTTGCTTCTTGAAAGAGTATCCTTTTGTTTCGGAAAACCATAGTTTAGACTCTGCAGCTGTATTGTGCTCTGAACAATGCATGTGAATGTTGTTATATCTGAATTTTAACACTAAACTAGGTCTCTAAGTTTTCCTGGTGTATTGTGAAAGAGCTGAATACAGACTACTGCAGAACATTCTAGCTTTCAGCTATATAATAAACTTAAGGATATGTTCTTTCTGTATCTCATTTTAAAGAAGTTGTGAGGAATAATATGGGAAGCCCTATAAAAGCCTACTGTCATTGTCTTACTACACTTGAACTTAATTATAAGCCCTCAGTTTCCATAATTAGAAGATAATGAAAAGCGATGACAGTTGTCTCACTGTTAGCAATTCAGCTTCTTCAAGGCATGGCAATGAATCAACCTGCATAGAAAGTTTCTGAACAAGGTCGCGTAATTTGTTATCCAGAATGTGAGCGCAAGCTCTGTGACGGTAAGGAAAAGGAAGCAGACCTATGCCTGAATCCCATCAGAAAACATTAAAATAGCTTTTATTCCATAATGAACTGAATTGGAAAATAAAATATGGAAAACCTCTGGTTGTGAACCTGTGCGCAATGATTGCTGTGAACTGCAGATTTCCTGTGTGTTGCTGTATTGCTTGAGCAGGTAAACTTCCTCTGAAATCAGCACAGAGGTAGAAGTAGGACTGAAAAGCTGTTTTGCTTTTTGAGCTTTCTACCCCCACATTTTCTATTTAGTCTTTTCCTCAGAGAAAAAGAAAAGCACTCTAACATGCTCCCTAGAAGTTTAAACTGCATTTCTTCCCAAATATTTCTTCATCCATTCTTTGTTCTTAGAAATAGGCTAACAAAAAGATAGAAAATATGAGTTATTATCCCACTCAATTTTCACTAAGACCTTTGTTGGACATGATGATATGTCTATTATTCTTCTTTGGTTGCTTATTGCCAAACTAGCTGCTTGTAAAATTCAGCAAATGTTGGCCAGGTTTTCTTGGTCCATTAAAGCCACTTTGCTCTTGGCACAGATTTGGAAGCAGCATGAAAGTGATATAAGTGATTCTTCCCAGGCAGGACAACTCTGTAAAAATCTGGCAGCAGAGCTTTTCTCTGCCTAGACCAGCTGTACTTTACAGACTGCAGTACAATACAGATGTTCCCATATTTTTTAAAGCTAAATCTTTTTGTATAAGACAGCGAAGCTAACTTACATTGTCACAAATACCCTTTCCCCTTATTCCATGATCACTCATGTTATTTCTTGTTCTCATGGTTTTTTCTATATAAAAATTAATTTATTCTGAATTAGATTATTTTCCCCACTTTATATATAGATATTTAAATAAATAAGATATGGAAATTTATAATAAAGCACATTGTTATTTGTATAGTAATGTGTATAAACTTAAAACGTTGTACACAAGTCCTGTTAGCAATATTGTGCCCCTTAAGAACAAGACATAAATATTTAAATATATTTTTTTCTAACTAATTATTTCATAAACTCTAAAACATAGTATACTTCTTCTTTTTCTTACTTAAATTTGGGGGGGGTTAATTTAAAAAGTAAACCAAACAAGCTATCTCATAAGTGTTTTATAAAGATTCTATTGTTGAATCTTTCAGTAAAAAAAATATTTAAATGAGAACATGTATGAGCTCAAAAGGTAAAGCCCTAAAATATTGAAATATTAGAACTATAAAAAAGAAATTAATACAAAATGAGTTGGCAGTGGCATTTTCATAATAAATAATAATCTCCAGTTTCTATGTCACCATCTCAAGACTCTTATTCAGTGGGAAAGCAACATAAATGCAAATTATTAATGAAGAAATAATGCAGATATTACTTCTATGCTTACCAAACCCAGTGAGAGCTTTGCTGATACAGGAACAAACCAAAATTTGTTGTATGCTATTTGGTAAACAAATCATAGAATCTTAAAACCATAGAATCACTTGGGTTGGAAGAGACCTTCAAGATCATCGAGTTCAACTATAAACCTACACTGCCAAAACCACCCCTAAACCATGTCCCTCAGCACCGCGTCTACCCGTCTTTTAAATACCTCCAGGGACAGCGATTCCACCACCTCTCTGGGCAGGCTGTTCTTTTGCTTTTTCCTTTCTTTCTTTCCTTCTGGTCAGCTCACTTTCTCTCCAGCTTACTTTGAAGCCATGGGAAACTCATCACTGTGTGAATAAAAATGCCAATAAATTTGCTTGCCTGTTCTAACAAAATAGTTTACTAGGAAAAAATAAAAAATGAAAAAAATAATCTCTTTCATTCATGCTCTCAATCTAGCCAATCTAGAACATCTCCAGCAAAAATCAAGGAGTTATTCGGCCCACTGTTTGTTTTTTAGCATCTCTCAAACCAAATTGTACATGGGTTGATTAAGAATGTAAAAATATGTCTGTGTTTTCAGTAGTCTAATTGTTATAATTTATTTCTTAAATTTTCTTTTCTGACAACATCAGGATCCTTCTAATGGGTGAACTTTGAGTTTCCTTGAAGAAAATAAATTTTTAAGTAAATGTGATAAAACCCAGTAGTTCCAGGTGTGGTTTGGGCTGGACTGGTCACTGAAAACAAACGGCAGATGGTCTCCCCTACCTCTCTCTCCAAGGAGAGGAGTGAGAGAGAGAAAGAGACTTATGAGTTTATAAAAGACTAAACTACTTTAACGAAATGTTAATAATAAGGTAATAAAAAGAAAATAATGAAATATGTGTATATATATACACAAAATCAGTATCAGTCTCTCAGGATGATGATCACATCACCAGCAGGCACTTGGGAAGTCCCAGACTGAATTCAGCCATGGACAGGAACGGGATTCTGGATCTGGATTCAGGAATGCACAGATCGGGATCAAAGGCAGATGAACAGAGTCCTCCTCAGATGCCGGCCACTGAAGGAAGAGAGCTGACCCTTTGATCCATCAGCTTTTATACTGAGCATGAGGCAGATGGGATGGAACACCCTGTTTGGTCTTTTTTGGGTCACCTGTCCTTTCCATTCCTCCCCACGGGTGGGACCCCTCTACGCTTTTCCGCTTCCGACCCTCCAACAGGGCAAATAACAAATTTGGCTGCCCTTGGATGTTATAGCAATAAGTATAAGCAAGAGCCTCTCTGCATCCCATGCCTTGGCATCAGCTATAAACATGGGGCTTATCACTGTGAGAGCAAACAGTTTCTGCAAAATACGCTGTTAATTTCAGCAGTTGGAAGAGGCCTAGCTAAAAAGTAAAATTACTGAACAGAAAATTGGTTCTGTTTTACCTCAAACCAGGACACCAGGACTGTTGGTTTGTGTTTTGAGGCATTGCCTGCCAGCAACTCCCAAAGGCAGATCAAACAATGCTTTGATGGAGACTATGGCAGAGGACAATTGTGCAGAGGTAAGCTGAAACCTTATGGGCATTTGTTTTTTCCTAAACCAGGAGACGTATTATTATTGGTATATTAATTTGCACTGAATATGTAACTTTTGCATGTTCTGTTGTCTCCTTTGTTATTAAAATGTCTGAGAAAAAAAAATAAATACAAGATTGGGTTTCATTTCTTCTAATGAAGAATATTCATTATGAACATTAAAGAAATATCTTTATTGTCTGTATTAAAGAAATATCTTAATATTGAAAATATATATATTCTCATTATTTCTTTATTTTTTTAGTTATTGATTCCAATAAGGATGTGTGTATGCCATTTAATCAACATGATGTCTTAAGGATGAAAATATTCTCTGGATTTTCTTTAGGTGGAGAAGAACAGTAAATAAATGTGACAGCTTTAATATTGTTTAAAAGATCTGTACAATTTCTACTGTTATAGTTTGCTTCCACTTGCTTATTAAAACAGCCTTTGAAAAACCTCTGTTGCAGCTGAACACTGAACTGCAGCTCTGCTGCATTTAGTGTTACTGAGACCTAAAATGACTGAATAACAATTGAAGCTCCTATCAAGAAGTTAGCTTTCACTGTACAAATCATAAGGCATGTGATCATTTTGGTAGTCCTCTGTCATCATTCTGAACTATTATGCTGGCTCATGGTCACCCTTTTGTGCTCCAGGAGCCTGGAGTCCTTTACTGCAAAGCCTTCTAAATGTCTTCTATGCAGTCAGTATGTTTTCACAATTGAATATTTATGATTCTTCAGTTTATATTCTTATTTCCTGATTATATGTCACTGGTTTTCTTTGTGATACTTTTTAATGTGCAATTTAAATGCATAATTCCTGTCATTAGGAAAAATACATTCACAGTTTTAAAGGCAAGTAAGGATATGCTTATATGTATGAATGAGTGAGAAATTTTCAAACACATTTATCAAAGGGGAGTAGTATCTGTATTCCCCAAACTGCCTATGATCTTACTGCAATTTCCATAATTAACTAAACATCTTGAGATATTGTCTGCATTTTTCTGAAGATAATTTTAAGGCAGTATCTGCTCTGAAGTATATTCACTGTGGCTATCTTGAATGAGCCCACATTTTGTTCAAGAAATAAGTGAACA
Organism: Chionis minor; assembly: GCA_013398295.1. NCBI lineage: Eukaryota > Metazoa > Chordata > Aves > Charadriiformes > Chionidae > Chionis > Chionis minor. The sequence continues at coordinate 230,602 of VZSF01002917.1, forward strand.
TACAGCCCCATATAGCACAAATATTGATACATCAATATTTAGAAAGTGTGACTAAATCAAGAAGAATTATACCTACGCATGCTGGGAAAAAACGAAAAAATATAGGGGAAAATATAATTGAACAAAGAATAAACTTTAGTGCAAATTCTTTTTATTTTTCTGTTTATGCATCTATTTTTCTACCTATCACTAGTTTAGGAGGAAACAGGGTCTGATTCTCACTTTAATATCAGACCTCTAGTACAAATTCCCCTGTAGTATTAATTGCTCTGCAAATTCTGAAATGGTTTTTCAATCCATCTTTTTCTTCTTTAAAGTAATAATATGAAGAATTATCATTTGTATCTGGAAAAAAAAAACCCTTTCATTTTTCTCATTGTGTTCAGTCTCTCTTAAGATTACAGCTGTGGCCAATGATTACTATTATTNACGCTTTTCCGCTTCCGACCCTCCAACAGGGCAAATAACAAATTTGGCTGCCCTTGGATGTTATAGCAATAAGTATAAGCAAGAGCCTCTCTGCATCCCATGCCTTGGCATCAGCTATAAACATGGGGCTTATCACTGTGAGAGCAAACAGTTTCTGCAAAATACGCTGTTAATTTCAGCAGTTGGAAGAGGCCTAGCTAAAAAGTAAAATTACTGAACAGAAAATTGGTTCTGTTTTACCTCAAACCAGGACACCAGGACTGTTGGTTTGTGTTTTGAGGCATTGCCTGCCAGCAACTCCCAAAGGCAGATCAAACAATGCTTTGATGGAGACTATGGCAGAGGACAATTGTGCAGAGGTAAGCTGAAACCTTATGGGCATTTGTTTTTTCCTAAACCAGGAGACGTATTATTATTGGTATATTAATTTGCACTGAATATGTAACTTTTGCATGTTCTGTTGTCTCCTTTGTTATTAAAATGTCTGAGAAAAAAAAATAAATACAAGATTGGGTTTCATTTCTTCTAATGAAGAATATTCATTATGAACATTAAAGAAATATCTTTATTGTCTGTATTAAAGAAATATCTTAATATTGAAAATATATATATTCTCATTATTTCTTTATTTTTTTAGTTATTGATTCCAATAAGGATGTGTGTATGCCATTTAATCAACATGATGTCTTAAGGATGAAAATATTCTCTGGATTTTCTTTAGGTGGAGAAGAACAGTAAATAAATGTGACAGCTTTAATATTGTTTAAAAGATCTGTACAATTTCTACTGTTATAGTTTGCTTCCACTTGCTTATTAAAACAGCCTTTGAAAAACCTCTGTTGCAGCTGAACACTGAACTGCAGCTCTGCTGCATTTAGTGTTACTGAGACCTAAAATGACTGAATAACAATTGAAGCTCCTATCAAGAAGTTAGCTTTCACTGTACAAATCATAAGGCATGTGATCATTTTGGTAGTCCTCTGTCATCATTCTGAACTATTATGCTGGCTCATGGTCACCCTTTTGTGCTCCAGGAGCCTGGAGTCCTTTACTGCAAAGCCTTCTAAATGTCTTCTATGCAGTCAGTATGTTTTCACAATTGAATATTTATGATTCTTCAGTTTATATTCTTATTTCCTGATTATATGTCACTGGTTTTCTTTGTGATACTTTTTAATGTGCAATTTAAATGCATAATTCCTGTCATTAGGAAAAATACATTCACAGTTTTAAAGGCAAGTAAGGATATGCTTATATGTATGAATGAGTGAGAAATTTTCAAACACATTTATCAAAGGGGAGTAGTATCTGTATTCCCCAAACTGCCTATGATCTTACTGCAATTTCCATAATTAACTAAACATCTTGAGATATTGTCTGCATTTTTCTGAAGATAATTTTAAGGCAGTATCTGCTCTGAAGTATATTCACTGTGGCTATCTTGAATGAGCCCACATTTTGTTCAAGAAATAAGTGAACATACAGCCCCATATAGCACAAATATTGATACATCAATATTTAGAAAGTGTGACTAAATCAAGAAGAATTATACCTACGCATGCTGGGAAAAAACGAAAAAATATAGGGGAAAATATAATTGAACAAAGAATAAACTTTAGTGCAAATTCTTTTTATTTTTCTGTTTATGCATCTATTTTTCTACCTATCACTAGTTTAGGAGGAAACAGGGTCTGATTCTCACTTTAATATCAGACCTCTAGTACAAATTCCCCTGTAGTATTAATTGCTCTGCAAATTCTGAAATGGTTTTTCAATCCATCTTTTTCTTCTTTAAAGTAATAATATGAAGAATTATCATTTGTATCTGGAAAAAAAAAACCCTTTCATTTTTCTCATTGTGTTCAGTCTCTCTTAAGATTACAGCTGTGGCCAATGATTACTATTATTACTATTAAAGTAACAATTTACTGTTAAAATAATAAAAATAAACCAGTTTTTGATAGAAGAAGAGAAAAAAAAGATTTTTTTTGAGGTTTTCCTCATGTTAATTATGGACATTTTGAAAAGAAGTTTTATAATTCTTGCTATTTAACTGCATGTTAACATACCATTAACAACTATACATTTCACAACCTAGAGGGAGAATTTATAGCTCTTTTAAATTTTGGGAGGTTTTGCAATTTTTCTTCATCTGTTACAATTTAGAGAAAAGAATTTCTTTTGCTGAGTTTGACATGAAAAGAAAATATTTTTCAGAAGCAGTCACTGTCAATGACAAGTTGTTCTGAATGAAGCATGTATTATTGGACAGTCTTTTCCAAAACGGAACAGAAATCTGAAGAAAAACATGTTGTTTTTTTTTTTTTCCCTCTGGTTTAGATCAGATTCACTGAAAAAATGTTTTAATCTAAAAGATGTATGGTAATCTAAAAAGAAGATAACTATTTTACTATTTTCCTAAGGGGACTCTATCATTGTCATGAAAATCAGTCTGTATTTCCCTTTTTCTCCACCATGTAAAACATCTGTTTGAATATGAACTCATATTTCCAGAAAGCAAGTTGTTGGGGTTTTTTCCCCCAAAAGGATTGACACTGGGTGTCTTAAGAGTAAATACTTTAAAAATTTGTCTCCTTTTTTTTTTTTTTAGGGGTTTCTTTTTAATTTCCATAATGCAGAACATATTCAGTAGTGAAGCAAATGGCTGCAACTGGCCCTGCCAATGTGGCTAAGCCCAGTGTGAAGGCACCTAACTGAAAGAACCAACAACTGAACAAACCTCAGAGCTTTCTCACCTCATGCTCTTCTAGGTAATCAATAAGATCCTCTTCTGGATCTGTTACATGACTGTAAAAGAAAGTACTGTTATTTGTTGCTTTTCATTTGCGAGAAATACACCAGCCCCTAAAATACTCTGTACGACCTCTTCATGCAATGGCTCCCTAAAATGTTTACTTAAAATAAACTGGCTTATTTTAGACCCTTTAATGATATGTCTTTTTTTTCAATCCGCTTCATTTTGGCTGAAATATGTCAGGAAGCACTCCTGTGGGTTACTGAGTCAGCTTCTCTGGCAACAACAGTAACTATCAGCAGAAAAAGACATTTCAAATACAAAGAAGGGCTGGATTCTATTCTTCCAGGACACCACCATAATATCTTTGTTGGGTCTATGGATCAGCCTGTAAACCTCGGCAATGTGGAATGAAGATGCTGCTCTTCTTTAAGGCCCTTTGGATGTAACAACTTGAAGGTCCCAGACTAGAACTGCATTTAGTGTTCCCAGAATTTCTGCAACATCTGCTAGACTCTTAATCATTTATTTCATGCACTCCTGTACTGATTTTGGCTGTGATAGATTTAATTTTCTTCATAGTAACTTGTATGGTGGTGTGTTGTGGATTTGTGAGCAGGAGTGTTGATAACACATGGATGTTTTAACTATTTCTGAACAGTGCTTACAAAGTGTCAAAGCTTTCTCCATTTCTCATGCTGCCCCACCAGGAAGTAGGCTGGAGTGCACAAGAAGTTGAGAGGGGACACAGCTGGACCAAAAGGGATAAGAGACCTTACCAAAAAGTAAAATTACTGAAAGAGAAATTAATCTGTGTTGCTCAAACCAGGACATTCACTTTTTGATGCCTTTCTGATTCTCTCCCCCCTCCTGCTGAGGTTAAGTGAATGAGAGGCTGTGTGGGGTTGAGCTGCAGGCTGGGGTTAACCCACAACAGGTCCCTAGGTAGATTTATGTCTCCTCTCTGTAATAATCTGAGTTCATTACCCCAAACTTTCTTTATATTTAATAGGAAGGAAAAAATAGGAACTAAAAACCTATTATGGAATAATTTATCTGACTTCTTTTACACCTTTGTCCCCAGCCACATGAAACCCAGACTTCACCAGACCAAACCAGTAGGACATATGTGAGAATCATCTTCTCTGTTGGATGCACCATCAAAGATCACTACCCTACCTGATGATGTTACTGCTGCTGGTGAAGGCAGGTCTCAGGAGGAGCGAGTCAGAGCAATTTTCATCATGACATTGGGGAGAAAAGAATTTAATACTTGATGAACAGAACATGACTAGCTTACATGGCTAACAGAACTAGCACTATTAACAGAACATCACTAGCTTAAGCTGTGATGTACAGAAGAAAAATATTTCCACAAGAATATCTGTTTCCTTCACCTGCCTTTTTCTTCTTCCATCTTCTTTGTCTCCTCTTCTCACCATTTTCTCCAGCATCAGTCTGATTCTTTCCGGCTACTATTGCAGACTATACCTTATTGATTGTGGTTTTGTACATCACTCTGTTTTTATCAGTATAAATGTAATCTCTGAAGCTGATCAAAGGCCTGCTGAAAACACCAGGAGTACTCTCACTACAGTAAATGCAGTATAAACACATCCCATTTTATCTTTTGGGTACCTGTACTGAAAAATGTGTTCTTTTCCCTCAAGAAAATAAACTTCATTTAACAAGCCTGTAGGTGACCAGACTGTGAGAAGTTTGTCTTGTCAAAATATGTGGGGTTTTTTAATTTCCAAAAACTGCTTTTGGATGTCTTTGCACAGGACTTCTGGAAGTAGACAGTTCAGCCACTCCACAGGTATTTTTTCAGGTACTGCAAAAGGTTTTTTCTTTTTTTTTTTTTTTTTTAATTGAAAGATGGTGGATACCTTGCTCCTTTCAGCTTTTCCTTCCTCCTATCAAACCAGGGAACAGCATCTGTGCATCTTTAGGAGATGACATTCAGTTCATAAGGGTTATTTTGGGTTGAACAGCAAGACAGCCAGTGAATTTCAGAAAAGAATTACAAGTAATGGCATTGCCAGTCTAAATTTGCACTTCTTTTTTTGCTCCTTCCATGGGCTGCGTGCTCACCCTCCTGTCCCTTGTGCTAGCACCTCAACTTGAGTGGGACAAAGCAGGCAGAAAACTAACCCAGTATAAAAAAAAGAAGGAAAAATTCTGTTTGGTCGGTTTACTTAATGGATTCAATTGCAAAATGTATGTTGGAATCAGTAAAAGAGCACACTGCAAGGCCAGGAACAGGGGTGCAAAGGGTAAGGTAGAGAAAAAGGATGTTTATCTTGTACCAATGAGCTTGTAGAGTGATTCAGGCATTTCATGTAAGTCCTGTGTACCCCAAAGGTAGCCTGGAACACAGGTTTGTGGGGCTTTTTTTACACATAAACTTTTAAATGTCTTATTTCAGGCACAAATATATTCATGTTGTACTTAATTTAAATCGCCGCTTAAATTCTGTGTGGGCTTATGTACCTTGCTGAGTCAGGGTCAAAAAATCTAATTCATGACCTGGGAGAGGGGGGAAATGCACCTTATACTAAATGTAGAAAATGAACCATTTCTTTTCAATGGACTTTTCTGACTACTGAGGAACAGTTATGAGTCTATTCTATTTTCTGAAGTACAGAAATATTTTCAAATCAACACTGATAAGCCAGTGTGTCACAGATCAAATTCATCAGGTACAATTTATACATCCTATCGATGATTTCCATGTGCAATCAATTCCATCAAAAATTAGTGCTGTCAAATCAAACAAAAGAACACATAGGACAGGTGTTTTCTAAAGTACTGACTTCACATGTTCAGCTTTATTTTGGATATCACACTTGTCCTGAAATACTTTTTAAATCAATTCCCATTTATTGCCAAAATATGTGATCATTATATTCTATTAGGTGGGTCTTAAGTCTCTCAAGAGTAATGGAAATTTTTAAAATTGTTTCAGGATTGATACACACAACTGAAAATTACTCAGACCATCATTTTCCTGTAGTAATCTCCTTCGCATGAAAACATGTTTTTTTCAGTAGATTTATTGTAACCCCTCCTTTAACAGGAATATTTCTGATGTTTTCTACATCTGCATAAATACCAGTTTTCTCACTGGAAGTGTCGTAAGAAAGCCAAATGTTCAGATAGCTTCTTTTTTTTCAATCTTATTAGAATTTGATGTTATAGATTGTTTGGATTTCTTTTGTCTGTGTCTTCTTCACATGTTCGGTATTTTATCAACCATTGTATAATCTAGACCTTTTCATGAAACAGACAAAATGGTTATATAAAGCAGGCAAGCTATAGTGCTTATGTTAGTGGTTTTCCTTAACATGGAAGAAAAAGAAGTGAAGAAAGTTTCCAAATTTATTTTTTTAAAAAATGTCTTCTTACTGTATATTGAATATAAAGTGCCTTTAGAACATCATAAAATCAATAAATGTCATGTTTGCAGACCCTAACAACATGAATGGACTTCAGAGATAAAGTGTTTATATTATATTTCATCATGTAAATTCTTTCCTCTGAAATGTGGTTAGTTAAATAATCTGGAAATATACATCAGCATTAGAGGACTATTTTCTTAAAAGATTGAGACTTGATCATTCAGTACTCCTAACACAACATCAGAGTTCAGTACATTATCTAAAATATTAAGAAAGTGTTAAATGTAGGATTTTAATCCCTAACTCCTACTGGTATTCCATCTGTTTCTTGAATAAGAAATAACGTTCAGCAGACAGAGAGACAAGTAGGTAGAAAGAACTAAATACCAGATATGTCCCCAAGTCATCAGTATGGGATATCTGTAGTAACTTAAATAACCATTACTATTGCAAACTTGGTTTAAATATTCAGTCTTGCTAAGTTAATAAATTCAACATTTTTCTGCCAGGGATAAATAGAATTGTGTCATCTAGTCATCAAGGTTTGATAAAGCAATACAACAAATATCTCTTCCCCTGTTATTAGTTTTAAATGCAGAATACACTGGCTATGTTGGAGATGTATAGTTTATATGAAACAGCTGGACACCCATGGATATTACAAAACTATCATCACAAAGAAGCTCTGCTTCTGCTGCCTTTTCTATAATGAATCTTCCTATTTTAAGAAAGGCTTCTTAAATAGAAATCACTAGGGTAATGTTGCTCTGGAACAGGCTACCTCCATCCTTTGAAGTTGTCAAACCTTGGCTAGGGAAAATGCAGGCTGACTTTACAGAGTGCCAGCAATAATTCCAAGTGAGAGGCTGATCTGAAAAACCTCCAGGACACTCGTGTGACTAACATTTATGTGCCTCCCCAACTGAGCTGCCCAATAAAGGTATTCTTACCTGGACATGGCTGTTTCATGCCAACAGGGCAAATACAAACCAAAGTGCTCTATGTATTATTTAGGGGAACTGAAGACATCAGTTTCCAGAAGTGTCACAGTTTGGAACCTTTGGATAACCTCATTTTAACTGTTAATGTTTATTTTGAAGAACTGAGAAAACCTCCCTTTTCAGAAAGGTTTTAAAATAAGTTTATGTAACAAAGATAGGAGAAAAGATAACTATTGAGACCCTTTCCATCGCCAACCTAATCATATACCATGTTGTGAGATGGGGCAGGCAGTTTTTTAAAGAAAAGAATACTGACAGATTTGGATGGGTGGAGAGTCAAGGAAGGAAAAGAGGAGCTGGGGATCACCAGAAGATCTAGTACAGCAATTACCTCAGCATCTTGCTACTACAAGGTAAACAAAACATGTGTGCTGACATGCTATCTATCCAAGCGCCAAGATCACCAGATCAATTCTTGTAAATGTGTTTTTATCACTTATATATGAAAGGCTAGTAACATTGCCAATAACAAAACAGCTGGAATCTAAAAAAACCCAAAAAACAAAAACCCGAACACCAAAAACATAGCTTGTTTGTGCGCATCAAGCTTTCATTGCAATGTCAGGAGTGTGATTCTGTGCTTTGAGAAAAAAACCCTATTACCATCAGTATTTCAACAGAGTGCCACATCCGTTACATTTATTATTTTTTATAAGGGAAATAGATATGTCGTCCAGCAATTCTTCAAAAGCAAGAACTGCTCATCAGGTGCTTGAACTGTATCTGATTAGTTTATGTAGCAAGTCGGTGCCTGCTAGCTGCAACTGATTCTTGCAAGCAGCTGTTAAAGAGGCTATTCAGGAGAAGGTCCATGGGTCAGAATTCTGATGGCAGCAAAAATGGAAATAGTGCAGGAAGATGTGTTATTCAGTAGGTGACAGTACTGCCTCAGACTGTAATAAAACTCTGATCTAGAACATATTGAATCCCCTATGTTTCTCAAGATACTATTTCTTAGAGAAAATCTAGTGTTGAATGCTGTTGGATATAAGGTGGTACAAAACGAAGTATCTCATAATCACTCACATTTCCTTGCTGAATCCATGTGTCAGTATAAAGTGATCTAACACAGAGAGGGTATAAAATAAAAGACTGTTTAGTTCATCAGGAAGGGTGTCAATGTTTAATGAATATGTAGGATGCCTTGAGGAAAACAGTAAATCTTATGCATTTCCAGGATGGTTTTATTCATCTTAACTAATGAATATTGCATATTCTTTTTCAAATGAGCTGAAAGTAACTTAGAATAAGTGTACAGTTTAGTTGGTCACATTCAGATCTTTCCCTACAATGCCAACTACATGGAAAATTATTTTAGTTTGTTGTAGAAATTGCTGCCTTTGTAAAAGCAATTACAGGAATAATTTATAAAACCGAAATGTATACAGTATGGAGAGGTAATTGAAGCAATTGTTTATTATTTTTTACTTCTGTGGATATATCTGTAGAGAATACAAACTCAGTAAATTCATAATTTCCATTCTAGAAATACATATTTTTAATCCTGCAATTAATATATAACAAGAATCTTTAGCAAACGTGCCTTGGTATTTTGCCTTGCCTTGCTTCCCCTTCCCCTTCCCCACAAGAACATATTAACATGCAACTTCTAAATGATTTTAACAAAGATATAAAGTAAGTTCCAGGTTTCTCGGCAAAATTACAAACAGAATGTTTGGAGGAGCTTTTTTTTTTCTTCCTCTCTTCTCAATAAGTTAGACGTTAAAGGGGTAAAGATTGTACATGTTTTCAAAACAGGTACTCATATTTCATTTCATTTCATTGTCTTTAAAAATACTTCCAGTTTTTAAATATTAAACAATTCTTATTAGGGAAAAAAAGAGTTCCTTTCATGCTTTTCTAATTCTTTTTCCTGTCATATGCCCCTCCCTTCATAATTTGAGACTCACCTGCTATGTCCTACTTCCCATGTAACTGTCACCAGAGCAATTTCTATACTGCTTTCTATTGCATTGTCACTTGTGGCTACCTTCCTCTTCACCTTGTCTGTGCAGTTCCTGACCCTGAATCCATGCTGAGACTCAATCATAGCAGAGGTTTGATTTCATGAATATTTTGAAATGATTTAAACATCTGTTCTAAATGCAGCAGAAAAACAGTTTTCTCTAAATGTAGCTAGAGTAGTAGTTGCAAACAAAGAAAACAGTAAACGCCACTTTCCTCATGTAGACAAATGTATGTTTGTACAAAGTGAATTGTCACTTTGATCTGCTTTGGAAGATCACAGTCTCCATCAACTTCAACACAGTAAAAAAAAGTAATTGTCAATGGCTTTCATAGACACTATTTTTTTTTAAGTGATAGAGTAATTGTCTCCCTTCAGCTTCTCAGCAATCTTAACTGTCAGCTTACACACTCATCTTAAAGACATTGGCACCTCTCCTATGAAGACAGGCTGAGAGAGTTGGGGTTGTTCAGCCTGCAGAAGGGAAGGCTCCAGGGAGACCTTATAACCCCTTCCAGTACTTAAAGGGGCTACAGGAAAGATGGGGAGGGACTCTTTATCAGGGAGTGTAGTGATAGGACAGGGGGCAATGGTTTTAAACTGGAAAAAGGTAGCTTTAGGTTAGATGTTAGAAAGAAACTCTTTACTGTGAGGGTGGTGAGACATTGGAACAGGTTGCCCAGCAAAGTTATGGGTGCACCATCCCTGGAAATGTTCAAGGTCAGGTTGGATGGGACTTTGAGTAACCCGGTCAAGTGGAAGGTGTCCCTGCTCATGGCAGAGGGGTTGCACTAGATGATCTTTAAGGTCCCTCCGAACTCAAACCATTTTATGATTCTATGAAGTTACAGTTAGATAATAAAAAGCTTAATTTATAATTAAATAGTAATTTATATAATAAGAATTTATAGTAAGAATTTATAATATAATAAACTTTGATCTCATCAATGCTTATACATACTTAAAGGAAGGGTAACAGGAGGAGGAGGCCAGTCTTTCTTTCAGTGGTGCCCAGTGACAGGACAATAAGCAACGGGCACAAACTTGAATATAGGAAGTTCCATCTGAACATGAAGAGGAACTTCTTTCCTTTGAGGGTGGCAGAGCACTGGCACAGGCTGCCCAGCTCCAACACTGGAGACATTCCGAACCCGCCTGGATGCCATCCTGTGCAACCTCCTGTAGATGAACCTGCTCTGGCAGGGGGGTTGGACTGGATGATCTCCAGAGCTCCCTTCCAACTCCTAACATTCTATGATTCTATGATTCTATGATAATTTCTTATTGATTTTACTAGGTTCAGTTTTGTCTAGTAATTTGAAAATTGTAATAGAAAGTTACAGTTTGATTTAAGCAGAAACAAAGAATTGGTTATAGAATTTACATTTTTCTTTTTTGTTTTTTTTTTTTTTAAAATAAGGCACCAAGCCACAGAAAGCTTCAAAGAAATAGTTCTTAAATAAATTCTCCTACATAATGCAAATACTTTGCTCTACATACTCATAATTACATAATTTTTATATTTGCAACATCAATCGAGGCACAATGATTTTATAAATATTTTATTAAAATAATTTTAAATTACAGTGTTTGTCTAAATGTATTTTCAAAACTCTTGTAGTCTTGTAAATCTTCTTCAATGTCCAATATCTAAACTCCTTTAATGTATTCCAAGGAAAACTAAATACATAAATACATACACTACAATATGTGATTTTCCCCTACACAAACCAAAATGTTTTTCTTGGACAAAACCAGATTAAATTTACTTATGTTAAATAAAGGTAAGTAGTATTCTGGACTTGAAAAAGAAAAGCCCTACTGTTTTTTTCAAGGAAACTCTGTAGTCCCAATGTTAAGCTCTAAGGAACTTCTTTGAGATAACTGGAATGATTTATATATTTGTAATTTTAGTCTCTATAGAAATAGCTGTTATTCCATCACATTTAATATGAATTTCCTGGACTACTGTGGCTCAGTGATGAGTACCGTCACAGGGCACTTAAATATAAATTATATCAATTTCAAGTTAGTTTAGATCAGATTCCATATATTTTTCCCAATGTGATTGGGTTTTTTCCCCAGTGAAGAAAAACATATAATTTTACATTTTGCATAAATTTCATCATGCTTTACAGGTTCCCTGCCTTCTCGAAAAGATATGCTTCTCCTTCCTTTGCACAACCAGAAGTGCCACTGAGCTGCATGTGATTTCATGGATCGCAGAACATTGATTTCACAACACGGACAGGGACATAACTTTGAATTATTCTAAAATTTCAGCTAACTGTGTGAAGAAAATTGTTCCTAATTGGCATACCTTCAAATGCCATCAAATTGTTAGTTTAATACAATAGCATTTAGTAACAGTTGTACTTACAAGATGCAGCAGCATCCCAGACTGAGTCAGACACTATATTATTGATAGGACTAGCATGGCTTCTAAGACTTATCCAGATAGAAATACCAAGAGACTTAAAATTTCATCTGAAGTTCAGAGAAGTCAATTCAAAAAGTCCCTTGGAGGATACATATCCTATATATCCTGCCATACATGGGATACTCTGTAAAAAAGAAGGAAGGGAATTTCCAGAAAGTTAAAGAACAGTATATGTCAGAAAAATGTATTTGCATTCTTACATTTTATTTGCAAAGAATGATAAATAGGACCCAATATTTCTTCTCATCAGTTCATTCCTAATCCCTTAGTTGTTTCACAATTTCTTACACAGTGGGAGTCTGAACAAAGAACAGATACAGGCTGTAACTTGGCAAACATTTACTTTCTGTTGAGATGATGAAACTAAAAAGAAGTCCTATGCACAGACTGCACTTCATTTTCATCACACTCAAATATAGGGGAATATCTTCACAAGCTGAGAGGACCACAGGGACGCAAAGCCAAGTGGGATCCCAAATTAAAGACTCAGAGGAAGGGAACACCCTGTCTCGGCCGCTCCCAAGGCTGTCTCAGGAGACCCGTCATCACCATTCTCCATACCTATCCCATGAAGAGAAGTCAATGAGACAGCACCTTTTGGATTAAGGGGGGTTGATGCCTACAGGTATGGGACACAGTATGGGATGACAGAGAAGAACATTTTAGGATTGCCCAAGACTTATGGTACGCTTGTGGCTGGAGACAAAGGTGGGGAAGAAGAGGGATGTAGGTGATCTGGGGAGAAACAAGCATGGGAAAATAGCGATGTGAGTGGATAATAAGGGTCTGTTATGTGGAAATAATTTGCTCATCAGTATACTTGTCTGGCCATGCAATATGCCCTATCATCTTATTAAATCAATTTCTAACTCTTTTTCCTGGGTGAGAGAGTAATCTGTGGGCATGTGTGTGTACACAGGTGTGAGTGCAGCAACTAGACTCAGACCACAGATCAGATGGCCCGGGTGCCCAGGTGCCAGAATTACTGGATTTAAGTGTCAGCAACTGCAATGGGACCTCAGGTCATAAGGATCTATGTGTCCATGGAGCCAGCAACTGGAGCAAGCGCAGGTGTGTGAGTCAGTGTGAGCGCTCATGAAGCTCAAACCACACTAGCTGGTGGGTAGGTGACATGACCTGGGAGCCAGGGGTGTGTGAAACCATGGGAGGAGCTGGAGAGGTCAAATGGACCAGGGGTTTCCCTCCTAGCTCTGTGTGTGTGTACACGTGTGTGTGTATTTGTGAGCAAGACAGTCTATACCAGCAACTGGAGCAGAACTACAGCCTCAGAGTTCGTATGTCTGTGTGACAGCAACTGGGGAGACTGGGATCCAGAGGCCAGCTACTGGGCAGGGTGTCTGAGCCCAGCTACTGGAGCAATCTACGTTATAGATTTTTTTTTTTTCTCACCAATGGACCAGACAAAGAGGGGAACAGGACGTGCCCCTTGGTGCTGTCTGTGTTGTTTGAGTGCTCTGTGTGTCTGCCTGTGTTTTCTTTGCAAACAGACATGTATATATGCATGTACATCATGCATATGTGTGCTCTGTGCGGATGTGGCTACTGGCAAGGCTTAGTCTTTCTACAGGTTGACCTGGGCACACTAAACTGCAACATTCTCACACCTCTTGGGCTGCTGGATTCAGCCCCTCTAACAGATACCAGCACCCAGGGAAGGACTGATGGCAAGTGAATGTCTTTCATGCATGTCTTCAGTTTTTCTCACCTCTCTTGTTGGGATCTGGACTGTAGCAGACTAATTACAGTTGATAAATTTTACTATCCTGCCATTTTCTATTCTGCTTTCAGGCCATCTGTCATGGAGTTGCCCTTTAGTTAAATTCTCTGAAAAACTTGATGTCTTTTCATTTAATTCTGTAATATCAAATCACACCTGAAAAGGCCACCCAGAGTTAAATAGCAATTTAATTCATTTGTGTTAGTATATGCAACAGTATTATATATGTTGAATATCACTCCTCTTTTATAGTCTGTCATCTCCTCAACACCAAAAGCTAAGCTTTTTCTGTAATTGTTGATTACCCTTTCTGTTCCAGCATATTAGAATAATATCACACAATCCTGAATCATTGTCTCCGCAGCATAGACCAACTATTTTGTCACACATCACAGCAAAAAGGCAGGCGGTGTTGCTTTCAACCCATCTGGCAAAAAATTCCAACCTTTCTTTAATCCCAGACTGAGAGCCACGAATGAACTGCCAAAGTAAAAACCGTAATGGATGCCAGCTGACCCGCTGAAGCTGAACGCATGCTCTTAAGTTATAGGAACCATTAGGTAAGTTCAGTTAGCTTGTTTTGTCTTAGACCTTAGGTCACCTAGACCTAGTGTCTAGGTGAAGTCACAGTACATCACTTGGATTGCAGGTTGAGAGCGTGCACACAGCCAGTTCTCAAGGCTCAGCTGACAAGCAGTAGAGTGCCACTTCTTAGTAACTCCTTCACGTAGTCCAGCTGACAGTTGCAGTTTAGGTGTCCAGCTAGATGCAAAAGAAATGCTCTCTTCTCTTTAATACAAAGGCACATCCTAGTCTAAGTCAAGTCAGGTTTCCAACACCATATGAAAAATTCATAAAAACTAACTGTGTTGTAATGAGACAACTGATCTGAAAATCAAAATATTCTTGGCTATTTGAAAAGTCACATGAGTTTCAGCAATTATCCTCCATGAAAAGAACAAACTAGAAGTTAAACAAAAGCTTTATTTTCCCCACCCTGCTTCTAAAAATGTGTAAAATAAAGATTTAGAGTATAAGGACTGAAATATTTTATAAATCTCTGCAGAAATACTACTGTTGAGCATATAAAAATTCAACAAGTCTTAAAATATGCTCACTAGTAACTGTTCGTAGATCTATCCAAGAAAAATAAGATAAAAATAGTATTTATATGTCTCAAATGTGGTCTGCAGAGTTGAAGTATTAGACAAATATTATTCATATTTTTAGCAGCCTTTGTATATTATTATGACTGAAAATCATTCAGAGCCTGATCTGGATATCCAAGAGGAATTTTAATGTTGATCTATGGGGAAACATAGGTAGGAAAAACTGTAAAGTAAAAAAGAATTCAGTCCAGATTGCTGTGTTTGCATAGACAGCGGAAAGGTCTATAAAATCTCCATTTTCTTCCTTTGTTTCAGCAAGCATAGAGTTCCTGCAACTTTTTGTATGGAAATGGGGTAGATGGTCCACACAAGAAGCAAGCTAATTCTAAAAGAATAAAACAAAAGGCATTTAGCATTCTGTATGGTCCATCTGCAGTGCTGGAGGTGATTTATCCCTTTCTCTCTCACTTTCCTATCTACACAATCCTAATATTACAGACAGTTTGTAGAGTATTTTCTTAGAGTAGAGCAAGTAATTTTTTGAGATTTTGGTGGGTTGACTCTGGCTGGGGTGGGCTGGGTGCCCACCGAAGCCACTCCCCCTCCTCAGCTGGGCAGGGGGAGAGAAAATATAACAAAAGGCTCATGGCTCAAGATGAGGACAGGGATACCACACAGCAATCACCATCATGGGCAAAACAGATTCGACTTGGGGTCACTGCAGCTGTCTATGGCAGTATTGACTCAACTTTTATTCCAAAAGAAAGTTTCAAATGTTAATTTTATGAGCTGATCTTCTGAATGAAGAGCTACTGAGTTATCTAAGTTTAATAAAAATTATATGAAACGTAAAGGTCAGGGATGACATTATCTTTGCAGCATTGTATTGATTTGAGCTTATAGAGATAAGCTATAATGTTATTTATTAAAGTTTTAATAAACCACTAGCTATCAATGGGTCTGTGAATATCTAGAAGGGAAAAAAATTTCCTGCTAAGAGTCAGAAAATAACTGAATTTGCTTTTCTAAACAAAAAAATAAGTAAGTAAGCAAATAGAGAAAGAAGGAAAACCTTTCTAAATTATGCACTGAAACGTCCTTTGAGAAATATTTAAATTTCATCCTGACAATGACTTTAATACAACATATTTTGTTCTTAGAATGAAAAAATAGAAACATACTAGGTACTGATGGTTCTTCACATTTTATGGTGCCAAAAACTAAGGGCCAGATCTTTCAAAAAGTTTTTCTAATATTTTCCATGGGTTTAAGAGACATATACTGACACCTTTACCTACATAGATTTACTCTTCTTTCCATAATTACTCCCACTGCAATTAAAAACATTAGAGAGTATGATAACTGATGATGTAAACCTTACACTGTATCATTAAATTTATCATTATGCAATGTAATAAAAATGTCCAAACATTTGAAAATTTGAAATGAGAAAAAATCCAGCACTAGCCTTGCATCTAAAGTTACACCATGAAAGCAAAGGTAGTCTGTCTCAATTTATTTTATTTGTTAGCTAACTTATTAAGGTCTTTCTCAATTAGAACAACACACCAGTGAATAGAAGTGTACTAGATTTTTAAGCTTATGGCATAAGAGAGACTTGTGTGGCAAATGTGGCATCTGGGTTTTTTTGAGTCCTCAGTATGACTGACCACCCACAGCAAGATTATCCAGTTGTGTTCCTGAGAGTGCATCCCAAAAGAAACTCACATTTATTCCTGGTTCTTAAATAAGAGTCCTAAAAAACTTCACATTTTATTAATAAATCTTAGAAATGTGAACTCTGATAAATTTTTCCTTAATCATAGAAAGCCACACTAAGAAAATCACAGGTCCAAATGTTTGAGGTTCTTTTTTATTTTCCCAGATAAGGAATTTAATTTATTCAGTTAAATAACACAGGATCTTACACTTAATAAACGTAGTAAATATGAAATTATAATCTCATGAACTAAATCTTCAGATGGCAAAAGTGAAAAGGAAGGTGACTACAAAAGCAGCTGTTATTAAGTAAATTCTGTTTGCAGAAGGCAGTGTTTGTGAAAATATGGGTTGCATGGTTGTTCAGTAATGTTATTTTTGCCCTATCATATTCTGCAGCTGGAAGTATCAAAAGTTTTCTAAATCCTGACCTCAGAAGTGAAAATTCAAGATTCAGACTGAATTCAATGCAAAAATAAGATTAAGACCATCTTAATTTACCCCATGGGTTACTAGAATAATTTTATTTTAAACACTCTTTGATTTTCAGAGGAAATTCTGGTCACTTTGATGAGAAAGTTCTGAATAAATTGGTGTTTTGTTACCTAGGGCTGGGTACAAACAGTGAGAAAGTTTACATGGGGAAGGATAATATTTTTGTATTTTTTAGTTTTTGAGATATACCATAGAATCATATAATGGTTTGGGTTGGAAGCAACCTTAAAGATCATCTAGTTCCAACCCCCCTGCCATGGGCAAGGACACCTCCCACTAGACCAGATTGCTCAAAGCCCCATCCAACTTGACCTTGAACACTTCCAGGGAAGATACATCCACAAGTTTCCTGGACAACCTGTTCCAGTGTCTCACCACCCTCACAGTAAAAGATTTCTTCCTAATATATAATCTAAATCTACCCTCTTTCAGTTTAAAACCATTACCCCTCATGCTATCACCAGACTCCCTTGTAAAAAGTCCCTTCTCATCTTTCCTGTAGGCCCCCTTTAACTCCTAGAAGGCTGCTATAAGGTGCCCCCAGAACCTTCTTCCTCCAGGCTGAACAACCCCAACTATTTCAGCCTGCCTTTATACGAGAGGTGCTTCAGCCCTCTGATCATTTTTGTGGCCCTCTTTTGGACTCACTCCAACAGGTCTCTGTCCTTCTTATGTTGGGGGTTCCGGAGGTGGATGCAGTACTCCAGGTGGGGTGCCACCAGAGCAAACTAAAGGGGGAGAATCACCTCCCTTGACTTGCTGGCCACACTTCTTTTCGTGCAGCCCAGGATACTGTTGGCCTTCTCTGCTGTGCGCACACATTGCTGGGTCATGTTGAGCTTCTCATCCACCAACACCCCAAGTCCTTCTCCTCAGGTCTGCTCTCAATCCATTCTCTGCCCAGCCTGTATTTGTGCTTGGGATTGCCCTGACCCACATTCAGGACCTTGCACTTGTCCTTGTTGAATTTCATGAGGTTGACACAGGCCCACTTCTCAAGCCTGTCCAGATCCTTCTGGATGGCATTGCTTCCCTCCAGTGTGTCGTCTGCACCACACAGGCTTGTGTCGTCGGCAAACTTGCTGAGGGTGCACTCAATCCCACTGTCCACATCACCAACAAAGATGTTAAACAGCACCAGTCCCAGTACTGACCTCTGAGGAATGCCACCTGTCACTGCTTTCCACTTGGACATTGAGCCATAACTGCAACCTTTTGAGTGTAGCCATCCAGCTCATTCCTTATCCACCAAGCGGTACAACAGTGAAATCTGTGTTTCTCCAGTTTAGAGTCAAGGATGTTGTGTGGGGCAGTGTCAAATGTTTTGTACGAGTCCAGATAGATGATGTCAGGCGCTCTTCCTTTATTGACCAATGCTGTAACCATGTTGTAGAAGACCACCAGGTTTTCAGACATAATTTGCCCTTAGTGACGCCATGTTGGCTGTCATCAGTCCCCTCCTTATTTTCCATGTGCCTTAGCAGTTTCCAGGAGGATCTGCTCTATGATCTTGCCAGTCACAGAGATGAGACTGACTGGCCTGTAGTTCCCTGGGTCTTCCTTTTTTAACTTTTTAAAAATGGGGGTTTCCAGTCAATTTAGGTCATTTAGGTTGGAAGAGATCTCAGAGTATCTCTAGTCCATCCACCAACTCAAGACAGAGTGAACACTGAATTCAGACCAGTTGCTCAGGGTTTTGTCCAACTGAAATTTGAGGACTTCCAATGACCAAGACTATATAAGTGTAACTCATTGCAATGATTGATTATTGTCATAGTAAATCCTCATGTATTCAAATTTATGGCCAGCTTCTAATTTTCTTACTGTACACCTCAGCGTACATTACACCATGCTCTCTCTTCTTGGCAACCTCCTCTGCAGTTTCAAAAGGTTGCTGTTAGGTTCCCTTTGAGACTTCCCTTTTTCAAACTAAGCAATCCTAACTTCCTCCATCTCTTATCTGTGCCACTAGAAAAGAAGAAAGTCTTTCACGAGATCAAATGTGTCTCAGTTTTCCTCAAATTACCTACGACAATCTCAGAAAAACTTTGTAGAACTCCAAAATACTTTATAAACAAGTGTTCTCTGCAGTTGACCCCTGAGGACTTGACCTATGGTCCAGAGAAGCCAGTGGAACAACACCTATTGATTTCAAGAGTTTTACATGAATCCAAAACCAAGTTCTTGAACTTTGACTAGGAACTAAATGTTGGGGGTTTTCAAACCCCAACACAGAGCATTTGGGAGAATTTAAAGTGACAAAGGTATATATAAATAGATGCATGAATAAATAAAAATAAAACAGTTCCCTGGGGTTTTTTTGTTTGTTTGTTTGGTTGATTTTTTTTACAAAAGCAGGGTAGGGAAAGAAAAAAGTAAACCAGCAGAAATGTTTCATGTATTTTTAAAATTAAGCAGACTATTTATAAGCTTCTGACCATGTGCAATTATTTCTTGACATAGAAAACATTCTTCCCTAACCTATCAGAGTTATCAAATGAAAAGCTTGGTTACAGAAAATCTTATGCTGGGGCGTGTGACAGTATGGAAAACAATATAATCTTTTTTTTTTTTTTAATGTAAAGGATTTTAAAAGTCTTTTGTATAGGAAAAATGCTAGTCAACATAATATGAAGTCCACTATTAGTGGCTGAGGAGCCAATAAGGAGAGGTGATCTCACAGTCACTTACAAGGTAGGACTCACTGGGGACCTCAAGGCTGAAGGCAGCATTGGTTGTAGTGACCACGAGATGGTAGAATTTAGGATCCTGAGAAGAGGAAGCAGGGCAAAAAGCAAGATCATAACCCTGAACTTCAGAAGAGCAGATTTTGGCCTCTTCAGAAATCTGCTTGAAAGAGTCACATGTGTGGGGGCAGAGAAGCCCAAGAAAGTTGGTTGGTATTCAGTGATCACCTCCTCTAAGCTCAAAAGCAGTCCACCTCAATAAGCAGGAAGTTAGGCAAAAAATATGACTTACATGGATGAACAAGGACCTCCTTACAAAACTCAAATGCAAAAAGAAAGCATACAGAAGGAGGAAGCAAGGACAGATAACCTGGAAGGAAAATAGAGACACTATCTGAGCATGCAGAGATGCAGTTAGAAAAGCTAAGACGCAACTGGAATTGATTTTGGTGAGGGATGTCAGAGGCAACCAGAAGGGCTTCTGTAAGTACATAAGTAGCAAAAGGAAGACTAGTGAAAATGCAGGCCCACTGGTGAAGGAGGCAGGGGACCTTCTTCTGCATTCTTTACTAGCAAGACTAGCCTCGAGGAACCCAAAGCCCCAAAGCCCAAGGGAAAACGTGGAGCAAGGAAGACATACTCTTGGTGGAAGAGGATCTGATTAGACAATACTTAAGCAAACTGGGCTTTCACAAGTCCGTTGGCCCTGTTGTGATGCATCCTCTAGCCCTGAGGGAGCTAGCTGATGTCACTGTGAGGCCACTCTTGATTATCTTTGAAAGGTCATGGCAATCAGAAGAGACGCCTGAGGACTGGAGGAATGTGAATGAATGTCTGATAGAAGGGCAAGAAGGAGGGTCTGAGAAACTACAGGCTGGTCAGCCTCACCTTGATCCCTGGTTTAGTAATGGAACAACTAATCTTCTAAACTCTTTCAAGGCACATGAACAAGAAAGTCATCAGTCGTAGGAGCAGGCTGTTCCCATGTGCTGTAAGATGAACTGGCAGGGAAGATGACTGGCCTGGCTGAACAGAGGGCTTCTGCTGGGTATCAGAGAAAAAAAGAAGAGTGTACCATCTTTGGAAGAAGGGGCAGGCAACTCAAGAAGTGTACAGGGACCTAGTAAGGTCGTGTAGAAAGAACACCAGAAACACAAAAGAACAGCTAGAACTTAATCTGGCCACTGTTATAAAAGACAATAAAAAAGGTTTTTCAAATATATTGACAACAAAAAGAGAGACAGGGAGAATTTCCACCCTTTACTGGATGCAGAGGGGAAGATTGTTAACAAGGATGAGGAGATGGCTGAGGTACTTAATGCCTTCTTTGCCTCAGTCTTCAATAGTAAAACCAGTTATCCTCAGGGTATTCACCCCTCTTCACTAAGAAGTCATGCTTTACTAACTTGATCAACTTCCATGATGAAGTGAGTAGCTTGGCAGATGAGGAGAGAGCAGTCAGTATTTTCTGCCTGGACTTCACTAAGGCCTTTGACACTGTCTCCCATAAGACACTTAAAAACAACTTGTTGATACATGGGCTGGATAAGCAGACAGTGAGGTGGATGGAAAACTGGCTGAATAGCTAGGACCAGAGGTTGATGATCAGTATCATGTAGTCTCCTTGGAGGCTAGCAGCTAATGGTGTACCCCAGGGCTCTGTACTGGGTCCAGTCCTGTTCTACATCTTCATTAATGACCTGGATGATGGGACAGAGTGTTTCCTCAGCAAGTTTGCAGAGGACAAAAAACTGCGGGAAGTGGCTGATTTACCAGAGGGTTATGTCGCCATCTGGAGGGACTTCAACAGGCTGGAGAAATGGGCTGACATAAACCTCATAAAGTTCAACAAGGAGAAATGCAAAAGCCTGCAATTGGGGAGGAACAATCCCATGCACAAATTTATGCTAGGGGCCACCCATCTGGAAAGGAACTCAGCAGAAAAGACCTAGGGGTCCTGCTGGATACCAAGTTGAACATGAGCCAGAAATGTGCTCTTGCTGCAAAGAAGGCAAATGGTATCCTCGGTAGCACTAAACCAAGTATTGCCAGAAGGCAGAGGAAGGAGATCTTTCTCCTCTACTCAGCAGTGATGAGGCCATACTTGGAGCATTGAGTCCAGTTCTGGGCTCCTCAGTACAAGAGAGATATGGACATGCTGAAGAGAGTCTAGTGAAAGGCCACAAAGGTGATTAAGGGACTGGTATATTTCTCCTATGAGGAAAGGCTAAGAAAGCTGGGAATCTTTAACCCAGAGAAGAAAAGGCTCAGGGGTTATCTTATTAATGTCTACAAATATTTGAAAGGAGTAAAAATAAAACAAGGCAGGCTCTTTTCAGTGCCCAGTGACAAGTCAAGAGGTAATAGGCGCAAACTCGAATACAGGAGGTACCTTCTGAACATCAGAAAAGAATTTTTTATCATGAGGGTAACTTAGCACTGGCACAGGTTGCTCAGAGAGTTGGTGGAGTCTCCCACCCTGGAGATACTCAAAAGCCATTTGCACAAAGTCGTGGGCAACTGGCTCTAGGTGGCCCTGTTTGAGCAGGGGCATTGGATCGGAAGATGTCTGGAGGTCCCTTTCTCCAGAGACTGACTCTGTGATTCTGCAATTCTGTGATTACTCGATCATATGCTTACCTATAAATAAGGAAGATTAGATATGGAAGATTCATAAGGAATATAAAATTCATTTTCAGTACATCTACCATATAATTGTACTTTATCTTTTGAGACAAACACTGAAGGCTGAGAATAAACAGACTTGCACTAAGTTGTATATGTGATCCTACAGTAATCTCTGCAATAGTTGTTTCTTTGAATTAAAATTTTTCTCCAGGGTTGATATTTTATTCTTGGTAAGTACTTGGAAGAAAATAATGCATTGTATTTTGGAGAAATTTTTGCAAGCATGACTTTTTTTAACATTCTCCAACCTCAGTTAGCCTTTCAGATCTAATGGTACATTTTACCTCATTTATCCATCC
>VZSF01002917.1:253551-297471 GCA_013398295.1 Chionis minor
AAGAAGTCATGCTTTACTAACTTGATCAACTTCCATGATGAAGTGAGTAGCTTGGCAGATGAGGAGAGAGCAGTCAGTATTTTCTGCCTGGACTTCACTAAGGCCTTTGACACTGTCTCCCATAAGACACTTAAAAACAACTTGTTGATACATGGGCTGGATAAGCAGACAGTGAGGTGGATGGAAAACTGGCTGAATAGCTAGGACCAGAGGTTGATGATCAGTATCATGTAGTCTCCTTGGAGGCTAGCAGCTAATGGTGTACCCCAGGGCTCTGTACTGGGTCCAGTCCTGTTCTACATCTTCATTAATGACCTGGATGATGGGACAGAGTGTTTCCTCAGCAAGTTTGCAGAGGACAAAAAACTGCGGGAAGTGGCTGATTTACCAGAGGGTTATGTCGCCATCTGGAGGGACTTCAACAGGCTGGAGAAATGGGCTGACATAAACCTCATAAAGTTCAACAAGGAGAAATGCAAAAGCCTGCAATTGGGGAGGAACAATCCCATGCACAAATTTATGCTAGGGGCCACCCATCTGGAAAGGAACTCAGCAGAAAAGACCTAGGGGTCCTGCTGGATACCAAGTTGAACATGAGCCAGAAATGTGCTCTTGCTGCAAAGAAGGCAAATGGTATCCTCGGTAGCACTAAACCAAGTATTGCCAGAAGGCAGAGGAAGGAGATCTTTCTCCTCTACTCAGCAGTGATGAGGCCATACTTGGAGCATTGAGTCCAGTTCTGGGCTCCTCAGTACAAGAGAGATATGGACATGCTGAAGAGAGTCTAGTGAAAGGCCACAAAGGTGATTAAGGGACTGGTATATTTCTCCTATGAGGAAAGGCTAAGAAAGCTGGGAATCTTTAACCCAGAGAAGAAAAGGCTCAGGGGTTATCTTATTAATGTCTACAAATATTTGAAAGGAGTAAAAATAAAACAAGGCAGGCTCTTTTCAGTGCCCAGTGACAAGTCAAGAGGTAATAGGCGCAAACTCGAATACAGGAGGTACCTTCTGAACATCAGAAAAGAATTTTTTATCATGAGGGTAACTTAGCACTGGCACAGGTTGCTCAGAGAGTTGGTGGAGTCTCCCACCCTGGAGATACTCAAAAGCCATTTGCACAAAGTCGTGGGCAACTGGCTCTAGGTGGCCCTGTTTGAGCAGGGGCATTGGATCGGAAGATGTCTGGAGGTCCCTTTCTCCAGAGACTGACTCTGTGATTCTGCAATTCTGTGATTACTCGATCATATGCTTACCTATAAATAAGGAAGATTAGATATGGAAGATTCATAAGGAATATAAAATTCATTTTCAGTACATCTACCATATAATTGTACTTTATCTTTTGAGACAAACACTGAAGGCTGAGAATAAACAGACTTGCACTAAGTTGTATATGTGATCCTACAGTAATCTCTGCAATAGTTGTTTCTTTGAATTAAAATTTTTCTCCAGGGTTGATATTTTATTCTTGGTAAGTACTTGGAAGAAAATAATGCATTGTATTTTGGAGAAATTTTTGCAAGCATGACTTTTTTTAACATTCTCCAACCTCAGTTAGCCTTTCAGATCTAATGGTACATTTTACCTCATTTATCCATCCACTATGAACTGACTCTTGCATGACAGGAAAGTGAATGAACCGGGTTTTATTCAACCTCTCACTTTCCATTTCTTCTTCCAAATACAATACTTATGATTATGTGATGAGATAGAATTTCAGGTAATTCTACTTACCTGACCTTTTTTGTTGTTATTTATCATTAAAAAAAATCTATATTACATTACAGTTGGTAGTAGTAAATCCTTCCCTAATATAAACATATTATAAAAAAATATTATAGCTCAATTTCCTGTCCTCCTTACATTTCCTTTTTTTTTAACTGAATATAACATACTTGTCAGAAAATATGTAATTTCAGAACTAGCTGAATATAAAATCACTTCTCAAATCAAGCATTATTTAATTTTATATTATCTCTGTATACATTCCTGAAGCCTATCCGTTCATCTTTCTCCAGGCAGAGAATAGCTAATGATGTAACATTTATAAAGCTAGAAAATATTGTGAACCTCTAAATGTTACTTTTGGCCTCAAGCAGAAATGGAAAAGGTCGTGTGACCTCCTTATTATTCAGCATTATGTATAGTTCACATAGTTTCATTAACCTTTCTTTCTTAATAGATGAAATATATATATATATTCAGACACCATCAAAATGCCTTTTGTGATCAATATTTGGCTATAACAGACCATTTTTCATATTTCTACTGGGAAGTGGATCACAGCTTGCAAAGAACATGATAGTGGCTTATAATGTCAAGATATGGCAGACTGCATAATGTATGAGGATGTTTTCCATTTTGTGTCCATTGTGACATTTTAAAATTCAAAGCAGGAGCTTCTTATAGGCATAATCTGGTTTAAATAGACTTCTAGAATTCAGGTCTCTAGAATGACCTATTTGTCTGTTTTCCTTTCTTATTGCTTATAACCAAGGCTCTGCAGTGTTGGTATTCATTATTTCTTTAACTTAATAAATTAACTTTGACAAAGTTCAAGCCTCTGTTCTCCTAACAATCGTTAAATTTACATCATTTCAAGTGTTTCTCAGTTAGCTGCACTACTTAACCCTAGCGTAGGCTAAATGGTTCTTTATTACCAAACTCTGATCATTTATGACTGATATGCAACAAACAGATTAGTTACCAGGATTTTGGAATATCAGTTACAACTTATGCAGATGAGTCCTGATTGTTTTGATTAATGTGCTGGATTTGATTGGATTGTCTGATTTACTTCTGCAAATGAATTTTGGGTATGAACTCAACAAAAGCACTATTACAAACATTCTGTGATGGCTCTTCAAACTTTGCCTTTTACTTTACTTGAAGCTTGTAGCATTCCCTTGGCATGTAAGGAGGTAAGTAATGGGACTGACAGTGTCACTTGACAATGAGTAGAGAGTTTGTGACAGCTGTCAGAATTTCCCCAGTAGAGACTGTAGTGCTTCACATCTGCTGTAAGCAGTTCTGCAGCTGTAGAACATTTAAGTCTAAAGTGAAGTCGTCGGGTGAATTCATTTTACACAAAGGAGTGGCAATTCCACATCTCAAAGAAGACAATAATTTTCATTAGATTTTCTCTCACAAGAGAGTTGTCTTTTTTAAAAGATTTCATCTCATGGTTAACTTATGGGGGTGCCTTTCTGACACCTTCAGCCCACAAAAAGTTCTTCACATCAAAGTAAAATTTATCCTTATACTGCTTACTGCCCACATTTCTGCTTCATGCTGAGCTAATCTTATAACCAATATTCAACAGATGAGATGAAAAAATATGAAAGCATTAAAGGAATAAGTAAGTAGATATTGTCATCATTCTAATTTTCAAAAGACAAGACAACATGACAGACCAGATAGATAGATAGCTGGGAAACTGAGGCTTTTTAGCATACCTGTGAAGCAATATTGCAGTATGTAGTACATACCACACTTATGGTAATGTGTCAGATGAGCCCTCGAAGATGAAGGTTTGGAAGGAAATGTGAATCTTAATGTTCTTTTCCCCAAAGTAGCAAATCAAGTGTGAAATGATATTTTCCACACTGGTGATCTAAAGTATAATTTACAAGGAAAGTAGACTGTAAGTGCCTGAGCCTCACATGCCCTCCCAACTATATATCAAATTGCTCTCATAATATGTCTGATAATTAAGTAATTAGAAAGACAGTTATCTGTGTTTATTGATTTTGATAAGATTCAAGATGACAGATTGATACATGTTCTGGAATATACGGGTAACTCGAAATATACTAACCATGTTTAGGGAAGTCTGTAATGCGTATAGAAAGAGTAATATGGATAAACCATATAATGCTATGTAACATGAAGAAAGTACATTGTGTTCCATTTCAACAGAGAAACAGAGAGGCTATAAAGCCAGAAAGTTTAGGAGATTCTGAGCAGAGTGTCAAAATTTGTGGAATGGCAAAAGTTCTGTGGAACAACGAACAAGACTTATGGAAAAGTAAGAAATATGAAGAAAACTAAATCCCACTCAAGTCTAAACTGTCAAGATCTGTGCCAAAGTGACCAAGTGGCAGACCACATGGTAGATACCTATGATACAGGAGTCTGACAGTACAGAGGGAAGAAATGAAAGAATTAGTAGTAGTAAATGGAAAGATGATTATCTAAAAAATACTTTTATCAATTTCTGAAAGTGATTTTGTGATAGATACATTTACTTATTCCTCCACTGTGATTAATGAAATACATGAAAAAACCTCCACGGGAAAAGTTGTGGCAAGAGTGCTGCCATGAAAGCAGTGCTGCTTGAAGTACTAGGCGAGTATTTATATAGGTTTATGTGCATGATTGCATTTCAGTATTTATATTCTCAAAACAAGTTAAAAGCAAAACAAGGAAATGGAGACAGATCTATCGGAAATTTTGCAGAACAGAATGCTGTGGAAGAGAGAACAGATGAATTAACACTTTTCAGGATATTAAAACAAGTCACTGGCCCCTTGTGTTGGGTTGACCCTGACTGGCAGCTAAACTCTCGCCCAGTTGCTTGCTCACTCTGTCCCTCCTAGATAGGGGATTTGTTCAGCCTGGAGAAGGCCTTCTATTAGCCTTCCAATACTTAAAGTTGGGGACAGGCTCATTATCAGGGAGTGTAATGATAGCCAAGGGACAGCAATTTTAAACTGAAAGAGGGTAGATTTAGATTAGATATTAGGAAGAAATTCTTTATGGTGAGGATGGTGAGATACTGGAACAGGTTGCCCAGAGAAACTGTGGATGCCCCATCCCTGGAAGGCCAAATTAAAAAAAGCTGTGTGCAACCTGCTATAGTGTAAAATATTCCTGCCAAAGGCAGTGGGGTTGGAACTACAAGATCTTTAAGGTCCCTTAGAGCCCAAACCATTGTATGATTCTATGATTTTATGATTTTATTGGTAAGCATGAAGTCATATGACATGGAATATCTCTTTTTTCACTTGGGGTCAGCTGTCCTAGCTGTGTCCCCTCCCAGCCTCTTGCCCACCAATTGCTTAACAATAGCCAAAACTCTGTTGTGCTATCAAGACTGTTTAGTCACAAATCAAAAACACGCACCATCTGGGATGCTACAAAGAAAATTAACTTCATCCTAGACAGACACAGAACAATCTCCACACCTTATTCTGTATCATTAACATCATGCTCAGCAATAAAAACTGAAGGGATTGGGGTTTGGGGGAAGTAGTTATTGCTCAGAGACTAGCTGGGTATCCATCTTCTCGTTAAATGTTATGATTGTCTTTGCATTGCTCATTTTGGTGGGGGTTTTTTCGGGTGTTTTTTTTTTTTTCTTCCTCTTCCTTTCATTTATTGAACCATGTTTATCTGAACCCAGGTGTTTCCTCACTTTTGCTCTTCTTATTCTCCCCCATCCATTGCAGGGGCTGGACTGAGCAAGCGGCTGTGTAGTGCCCAGCTGCTAGCTGGAGTCAGACCACCATCCCCACTCATTCACTGGGATCATTTCAGAGAGAGATGACAATTAGCCATTAGACCGGGTGAACAGTTGAGTAACAGAGGTGAATTTTTTTTCTTTTTTCCACAAAACGGAACCTTGCATCCTAGATAGTAATATTTACAGTGTGATCCATGTTTTTGTTATTTAAATACCAAATTACTGCTAATGTAATACCCTATTATTTTAGAAGCAGAAGCAACTCATAATGCAGTTAGCAGCTTCTTTACCAAGTAAGACATCTTACCAACAATATAGAATTCTGCGAGTTCATAATACTATGAACTTTATCCTTCTAGCCTTTGTGTGTCATTTCATCTACAGTTTTATTGAAGCCTATTGGGACCTCATTTTTTCAGAAACCATTCTTTATCCCATTGTTAAATTACTCAGTCCCTGTCATAAGAAGTACCTCGTACTGAACCCTTGTTATTTATAAGGGAAGAACCATAAGGCATTTGCTACAAGGGAATGTTGATTTTTTTAAAAAAGTAAATTCCTTTGTTCTCAGATAAACAGTTTCACGACTTTCATTGTACATCAAAATCCTAAAATTTTTCAGCTTAAGGTCATGCTGGCTAAACTTTGGGGTTGAGATTTCACTTACTATGGATGCTCCATATAGACTAGGAGAAATGAGAGTTCTAACCCTCACTTCCTGTTTCACAACATGTCTACTTTCTCAATGTACAGATGAAAGACAAAGACTAGTATTGTTTATTATTATTAATAGAAACAAATAAACAATGTAATGAATAATGTTACCACAGCAGTTTTGTGCCACCTTTCTAGCTCCCCCTCCTCCTGTCATTCTATACATTGACAATCCTTGAAGCTGTAAGTCTTGACTATCAGTCATAAGAAGCAACATCTCTGAGATAGCCAATTTTCACAGAGCCAGACATGGAAAATTATGTCAGTGACAGTGTTAGAAGGCAGACAGAAATCACGACATGAAAATTAGCCCTCTAGACAAGCTGCTCCAGGTGGGGTATTAGTGAGCTGTTGGAAAGTACAGTAAAGACAGTGACTTGTTTACAGCTCCTAAATTCAGCTGCATTCCCAAGCTGAGGGCAATAAACAGTGATATTTCTGCCAAAGGGTGAAACATGGGGACATATTACTGTCATAAGCCTGGTGACTGTAGCTGCTCTTAAAACACAGAGAGGCACCCAAAAGGCATACAGTGGAACATGTCAATCAGCTTTCAATGGGAATGAGGATTTGATTGCACTCTGATTCAAGAGTGCTGAGGGGCTTAAAAAAAAGGGAAATTGTAAAACTTCACCTCAGAGGTGTTATGGTTAGGTTAGCAAAAATTTAAGGGTCCACAAAACAGAAGCTTATGTCTTTTGCCCAATATAATTCAGGAAACCTGAAACAGAGTTACCAAAACACTCACTCTGGATACCCAGTTTACCCCTCATCCACCACCAAAATGTTATAGGATAGCCTATTAACAGAAAACGAAGCACTCAGAAATGGCTTGCAAGTGTATATTATTTCTCTTCTTTTTCATATGTAAACTATGACATCTCTTGTCTTAAAACAACTGACAAATATTTAAATTGGGAGAATACTTTCCAAGAAAAAACATGGTATCACATACAGTTGTTTAAAGCCTTTCATTTAATACAGAGTAAACATAACATAACAAGCGTATTATTTAACTTTATTTTCTCCCTCTTTCAAAATACCGATCTCATTTAAAAATCACATGTGATTTGATTCTATGATTCTATTTTGGGTCCCTCACTACATGAAAGACATTGAGGTGGTGCTGCATTTCCAGAGAAGGGCAACAAAGCTGGTGAAGGAACTAGAGAACAAGTCTTAGGAACGGCTGAGGGAATTGGGATTGTTTAGCCTGGAGAACAGGAGGCTCAGGAGACACCTTATCGCTCTCCACAACTACTTGAAAGAAGGTTGTAGCGAGGTGGGGGTCACTCTCTTCTCCCATGTAACAAGTGATCAGAAATGGCATCAAGTTATGCTAGGGAGGTTTAGATTGTATATTGGGAAAAATGTCTTCACCAAAAGGATTATTAAGCATTGGAACAGGCTGCCCAGGGAACTGGTGCAGTCACCATCCCTGGAGGTATTTAAAAGACATGTAGATGTGACACAGACACATGGTTTACAGATGGACTTGGCAGTGTTAAGTTTACAGTTGGACTTGATGATCTTAAAGGTCTTTTCCTACCTAAATGTTTCTATATACCTGTGCAGTATCTCTTTGACATGATTTCATTGTCCTTGGTGGTATTAATAAAGTCTTCCATTCATTCAAGCATTACCATTGCGAATGTAATTTTATTTATTTATTCTGTTCTTTCTAGTTATTACTCATTCTGCGCCTCTTGTTCCCTTCAATACTATGTGTTATGTGACTCCTTATAATCACAGAAAATGCGTTTGTGAAATTTGAACTTGACTGCATGTCAACAACCTTAAAAGGTTATTAAAGAGCATTGGAAGCTTAACCCACTGTGATTCTCAAGGCTCTTGATGTGTTGCAAGGGAACTCATCTCCCAGATGGAACAGGAAAAGTCTCTGAACATGAAAGGAAATTCTCGGCACCTTGTAGGATGAAGTCCCAGGGATTATATGCTGAACAGTTTTTATGGCAATTTGTATGGAACCATGTTTCATTATTAAATTGGTTCCTGCGTCTCAGAGAGAGAGACAGAGAGAGAAAGAAAAAAACACAAAACTACAAAAACCAATTGAAAGGAAAATCCATGGATTTTTTTATTTCATTTTCACAAGTTATGTCATTGCCTTCACTCCTATATGGTTATGTCCACAGATTTATCAATCTGAAATGCACTGAATCAAGACAAAAAGCTAAATGAGTGACTTGCACCACAGTCAACTTAATTTTGAAGCTCAATTTCTCTCAGATACTAAGAGTTTTGATTATATAAGGACTTGAAAGTCTCATTGATGAAATATGACCACACATATTGGTAGGACCAGATACAAAAATTTGGAGGAACTTTTGTGTATGGAGTTGGTCAAGAACAGTATTTTTAAGCGTACAGGGCTTCTGACTTCCTGATTTTGTAGCTGCACCTGAATGACTGTTAACTACCATGTAGTCAAGGACACTCTCAGTTCCAGTTTTGTGTAAACATAAACAAAGCACAAGAAAAGCTACTGCATCTCAGCTGAGAGCTGGAACCATAAGTTGCAAACCTTTTTACCTGGAAGTAGAGGAATTCTATCAGAGATTTTCAAGACAGAGTTGTTGAGTTGAGACCACCTTCACCAGTGATACAAATTAAGAGTTTGACCTTGCCTTAACAGATTCATCTAGGAGGCATCATCTTTGCTATGCTGTATTGTGAGAATGTCTCCGGACTACTTCAGACAAAAATCAAACAGGGTTGGCATGTGGGAACCGTGATGCATGGTTTCTGTCAGCTTTCATTGTGGTGTCCGAGCAGGTTTCCACTTCCAGCTGTGCAAACAGTGACCTCTTCAACCACTAAAGTTGATTCTGACAGGATCTGTGCATCAGAGGCCTGAAATGCCATACTTCATAATCCAATATACTAATACAAAATGAAACAGATGATGATTTAGAGTAATATACCACATGATGAACTGCAACAGCTTGAGAATGAACAGGTTATCCATTTATACACTGATGTGCAAGAAGCTTTATTTGTATGAGATGCAAGTTTTCATTGCTTTTTTAATGAGTCAAGACATATATGTCCTTTGCCTGTAACATAACCTAACCTGTTAAAAATATTATATGACTCCTTATAATCACAGAACCACTGTTTACACCCACATAGCTTTCGTTAACAGACTGGTGAGCCTCCCATGCTTTGTGGTGCAAGTAGCTGTCTGACATACATACTGTATGTAGGGCTCACATACTGTATGTGAAGATCTAAACTCTGTCCATGCTGAAACCTGTAAGAATTCTGACACGTTTTCATGTTTCTAACTTAGGCCAAATGATATGAAAGTCCTTTTGGGCTGTTGCTGTCTGAAGTCCAGTCCTAATCATACTTAATTAAAGATAATCTGTTTTAAATTAAATTTTAGATCATTTTATGCTCGGGGAGATGTTTTGCTGGGGTAACATGAGTGCAACTCAAAGTATAAGGAACTTCTGAAGGAACAGGATTTCTCCATTTTATTGTTAGGTGCCACTTCTGGCATTTATTCTTTGACTGTTCAGATCTCCTTCAGATACTACGGAAGTTATAATGAATTTTCTGTCAAGGGAATTAAAAAATCTATTTAAACTTCTCTGGATAAGGATGAATTTCTGTTGCCATAAGGATGGCTGTTGGTAAAAACATAAACAAACAACNCTGTTTTAGTACCTGGCATTTCATGAAGTCAATCTATTCTAAATAATTAGTAAGCACTTTTAAAGGCAACAGCCTTTGCTGATATGCTTCTGCTGCTTCAATTTCAGAGATGTAGTTGTGTATACGTGAGGTTGGGAAAGTATCGGTACTTCCATTTCCTCTTTCCGAGAGACTTCTAGGAGTTTTCAATGCTCTGAATCTTATTAGGGAATGATTTGTCACCCTGATCTGTTGGTACTAAACATAGCACAGTAAGTTCTGGTTGGTAGAGATGGTCTGTAGTATTTTGTGTAAACGTAGTATTTCCTTCAAAGGAGGAGATGTCAGAAATCTAAAATAGAAAACTTAAGATATGTCACTTTGGATCAGACCAGTAGCGGTCTGCCTGGTTCTCAAAATCCAGATAGATCTTTTTCCTTTTCAGGAACCGATGGGCAAAACTTGTTTCTCTAGTGACAAAATTTACAGGATGTCCCATAGTACATAGAATTAACAAAAATCTTGGTGCTTATTTTCAAGAGCAGTGTTTAGTTTTAGTGTAAGGCTACACCGCTTGGGAGATACATTACCTTATACAATGCCTGGGCAGAAAACAATCCAATCATCTTCAGAGTCAGCAGCAGGTCGTTATTAGAGATGACACCAGCTGTTAGAAATTATGTGAAGAGAACGGAAGTTAACATGAATGGTTTTAGTTGGAGTTTTGTCATGTTAGGTTACTTTAATATTTGCATTTTTATAAAATCTATTTTAAAATCTGCTTTTCTAATAGCTGTCTTTGTTATTTCTCTATCAGTATTTTAAAGTTATGTGACTCCCTTAAACAGTTATGTGTACTTTCCATAAATCAAATTACCATCCTCAAGATCACATCTGCATATACTGAATCTTACACAAAACTGCTCAATGATTTCAACCTCCTGTGCTACCACACACACACAGAGTAGTAATTTCTACAATTAACAGACAGTTCTATAAATAAGGGCAGAGTTAAACAAGTGACATGGTGCTTCATTTTCTGATGGACCATCCAGCTGCTGAATGAAAAATGTGAACAAAACAGATACTTTCTCCTTGTTTTGATGTTGATGGGTATAAGACACAGCAATAGTTGAACATAAAATACTACCAATTTTACTTTCTGCC
Source organism: Chionis minor (assembly GCA_013398295.1). Taxonomy (NCBI): domain Eukaryota; kingdom Metazoa; phylum Chordata; class Aves; order Charadriiformes; family Chionidae; genus Chionis; species Chionis minor. Next base: position 264,559 of record VZSF01002917.1, read on the forward strand.
TTCATTTAAAAAAAAGGTTATGTGTGAAGTAATTTTATGCATTCTTTTTCTCTTCTTCCAAAGCCTAGATATCTTGACCTGTTAAGCACAGTTTGTTATTAAACCATTTATAATGGTGTCTTTTGTATCTAACATGTTTTGAAGATACAAGGCAATATTTTTATATCGTTAACTTAGTCATGAGTTTTCTTGCAACAAAAATTATGCAAATAAATAAGTGGAACACCTACAGTATTCAGGATGAAATCAATCATGATTTTCTTTTCAAACATGTTGAATTTTCATTACTGTTTAATTAACTATTGAATATTATCTTAATCTAAAAGCAATTTCTTTTAGACTGACTTCATGGTTTTCATTGCTTTCACTAGACACCATAGAATAGAAATGTATTCAAAAAATACACAAATTTCTATAAAGCTACTGTAGGTTACACTTGCAATTCTTCAGTGTTTTCCTGCCTTTTGCTACCCAGACCCATTCAGGCTGCGATACTGGAAATGAGAAACAAAATTAATTCAAATGTTCAAAGCAATTTTACTCTTTTCTTTCAAGATATTGAAATTATGTTAAATTCTGATTCTTGTGAAGATTAATTATTTCCATTATTGATTAGGCAGAAAAAAATCTGGAGATCATAAGACATGCATAATTGTAACAACCTTATTAAAATTACTAGCTTTTGTGTTTGTGACACTTTTCATTTTCTTTTTTCATTTCTCTCACCCTAACATTTCTCTTTGTGTGGAGAAAAAGATTGTTCAAATGAAAGACATGCCTATGGACAAATAATAATGTCATTTCATCCTAGAATCAGTGATTAATGAAATAGAATCTAGTGCAAAAAACGTGTTAGATTATGAAATGCTATATGCTTTCAGTTAGGACATGATCTATACTGATAAGTTATGCCAGTACTCACGTTTCTGAGCTTTTGCTCCTGGAAGACTTGCAGTTACAGAGTACCAAACAAAGCAATAGTCAAAAGATTCGAGAATTAAACAATAAATTCATACTGAGGAAACAAAATTTCTGAACTCTTTCCCAACTGCAATCCGGCTGGGGGATGGAGTGATTTGGAGCCATATGCTAACAGCTGAAAGTCAGTAAAAAGCCATATATTCGTAAACTGTGGTCTCTATCAAGGACCAATGAGAACAGGCTTCTTTGTAAGGAAAGGTCAGCTAGAGCCAGAAGCCACGTCAAGACAGGCAGAGGCAGTGGCCTCATGGACAACTATAACACAGTGCTATCATACCTGAGAAAGAAGGCCCAGTGACGGTAACAAGGGTCAGCCAAGAGTCTAATGATCACTAGGCAAGTCCAAATTGGCACAGAAGATTTGAGTTCAAGTCAAGAAATTCTACTGGTCAAGAGCATGATCCAGGCTAATAGGATCCATGGCCAGGCACGAGGGTAGCTGCAATGCTACTACAGTGTAGTTCAGGCAGTGGCTAAGTTCCAGAACCTCAGCTTAAAAGCAAGTTGCAAGCAAAAGAAGGGGGAAAAGGCCTTCTTTCAGCGTTTTCTTAAAGAGCTCCAAGGCTGTCGAGGCTTCATCTACAGCTTTCTCTGATCAGCAAGCTGGTCTTAATTGCAAAGAATGAAATTCCTAGAGGGGAGTGCTCTGGACACTGAAGCATCCATCCCCTGAAAGCCTGAAAGTTTTCAATTGGCAGAAGTATGACACTGTGCTAGACTTCTGCCTTCTGTTAGTCCTAGAACCAGAACTGAAAGCAGTGAGATAAACCATCTTGTCTTCGAAGATTAATGGTTTGGATCATTACTTAAATGTTTTGTTACAGATTCAGCATGAAATTGTTGGATGAACAAAGGATATGGTCTATTCTGGAGTTAAGAAAAAGGAACACAGTCTACTGTAAACACTTGCCAAGTGGAAAGGTTGTCAAAAATTGGAGTCTCAGATGAAAGTCTACCTGTTGTTGACCAAAAAGAGACTGTTAAATTTGAGTTTCACTCTTTCCACAGAGTTATAACAAAAATGGTTAATTTGTTTCATTTTTGTAGATAAATACTACCTGTACCCTAACCATGAAAAACGTATTAATACCACTTTCCTGAATTTAATGAACAGCATTGTAGATCTGAAGCAGAACATTCTACAAGTTACATAGAATTCTAAATTTTTACATTTTCTTTTTTGCATTCGTTGATCATTAGTCAGATTGGCATATATAAGTTTTTTCTGTTTTAAATGTTGCTGTTTGTAAAACTACTTTTAATTAATGTCACTAAAGTTTCTTTATTTTGAAAAACCCTGTAGAATTGTATGGTACTTGGCTCAACGAAAGCCATTAAGCTTGGGTTACAGAAACAGGGTCAAAACTGTAGTTAGCAGCTTCATATAATCATAATTTCTTCATAATTCAAGACATGCACTGTTGAGGAATGCTCACTTTTCTGTTTATTGTAGAAATGAAAAGTGTCTACAAGTGTCTGTTTATGTAAGGAGAGTTTATATGGTGGGTTTCTCAAAGCTAGTGTTTAAATGAGTAACTGTGATATGGGCACTACAGTAAGATTAAAACAATACCCCAGAACCCAGCAAGTTGACTTCAGATGCTCTGAATAGGGAAGATGCATCAGCCAAACTTGATAGATGTGTCACTGCTTATTTTTTTCAGTATGTCCATAATTCCCCTAAAGAACAGCCAATACCATATTTCACTAGAATCTTTCACTTCACCACATTGAATACTCATCTAGATACATATTAAGATCATTATCTCTTCACAGCAAAAAGAAAGGTAGTAGGAAATGATATTTGAAAGAATGCTGCTACTGGTACAGTTTAATTTAAGTTTCGCTTAAGGATCTGGTAGAAAGCATAAATTCGCCTAAACATATGTTTGAAAAATTTACAGCTATATCTTTCTGGTTGAGTCTTAATTATAATCTTCCTCTGGCAGTAGCCCCACTGGAATGGTGGAAAAACAGAAATACTAGTCACATTAAGTGTGGCTGTCAAAAAATGGGGAGGACTTCCCTCTGGAATATCTATCTCCTTAGATAAACATATGAAAGATTTCCTTGAAACGCAGTTATTTCCAGTCGGTAGGACTGACTCATTTGGACCTATTGCAGGCTTGACTTTCCCACGTTCTACCTCGAGATAATTAATTAGTCTCTAATAATGGTAGTGCATCTTGTGAATAACTACTTGGGGACTTTGATACATTAATTACTGGTTCACTGCACCATACTTGTTCTGGAAGAAACCATTGTGATCCACTATGTCAGTAAAGATGAAAGAAAAACAGAAAATATATGCAGCTCATCATAGACCTTAATGTAATGGGGTTTTATACAACAACAGAGTTTCATGGCTTGACAAATATTCCTGAAAATACCTGTCTTGAGAAATCCTTTCAAAGGTTTGTTTCAGAATCTCTGATTGTTTTCGGTTCATGAGAAGCAACATCAATAATGATGCTCCTGATAAATATTAAGGTTTTCTTAACAGACCTCACACTTCTTAATATGCTTGATATCACTAGAATTCATTGGAATATTAGTGTTCTCTTTGGAGAAACTATATTCATGCCCCAAAATTTCTTTATTAAAAAAAACCAAACTGCTTTCTTCTTGTCACAGAATCTGGAATGAGAGTTAATTTTCTTTTTTTTTTTTTTTTTTTTTTTTTTTTTTTTTTTAATTGTTAAAATGTTGAATTCTTACAAACCTTTGCAGAAGTAGGAAAAACATGATTTTATGCTCCTACACTCTGCAGCAGCCATATTTATTATAGGAAACTACTTCACTTGGGTTCACAGCAGGACTCCAGATTTGAAAATTTATTGACAATATGTTATATGACTGGCACATGAATATGAAAAAGCTCATCTCTTCAGGCTGGGGAATCCCTGCTTAGGATGTGCAAAATGACTCCTTAGTACATGTAATACAGAATCTATCTAACTATGTTGAGGAATGAAGTTTAACTTCAGTTCATGTTGTATGGTTATGTCATCTGCACCGGACAGCTGTAGATTGGTAAATTCCAGCACTTGGCAGTTTCTTGCAACACTACCGGCCATAAGCTCAGTTATGCTCCTTTTCTCAGGGAAAATAGCTCAGCCTGAAAATAAGATTTTTCTTTTTTCCGTATTTCGTACAGTTTAAGCAGTTTTGAGAAGTCTACCAACTGCAAACTACCTTGAATAAAAATATCTTGGAGCTATTATGTATGATGCTCTTTGTACAAGGTACCTTCTACATCATAAGATTTTGTTGTCTTAGAGGGACAATAAAAAACCTGGGAAACAGGAAAGTGCACTAAGTGTTCACAAATGTGTAAGTTACAACATAAATTAAACATATCAGATAGTAACTATCCCAGGCACATTTTTCTTTTGCAAACTGGCACACACAAACAAAAAATTGAGCTAAGAGTAATGGATTAGAGAAGAATCAGCAATGATGTAAACAATCAAGGAGAGAATTTTGTAAGTCAGGACATTCATCTCACAATATAAATCTCATTCCAAAATCCTGTTCTGTCTGACTTGTGGTTAGGGAGTCATGGCTTTTTGGGGGAAGAAAAAAAAAAGAAAGTAAAATTTTTTGACACTTCACTTATGAGTCGTAGAAATAAAACCTGTAACTTTAACAACAGGGCACAGGCCTGGGGACAGGCACTCTGAAGATATATATCAAAACTGTTGTATGTTTCTTTGCAATAATAACATAGTAGGAGGGGAAGTACTACTGGTAAATATCCCTCTACTTATCCATAAGAAGATAATGAAGTAGTGAGTATACTGAAATAATAAAAATTTTAATTCTCCCTAGTCCTCTACATAGAGTGTCAGTTAACCTGGCTCTGCACCTTTTATTTCCTTCTTGTGTAGGTTACCAGGAAGCTGGGCAATCCTGGGTGACAGTAAAGGTGTAATGGGTAAATTAACATTTTCTGATGGAAAACTCTTCAATTGGAAATGACCAGCTCTTCAATAAGACTGCCTTAATTCCATGCCTGCTCACTGTATAGTAAAATTGATTTTACCTATTCAATAACCTACCTGCAGTCAAGAGGCAATTAAAGTGTGCCATATTCTTCATTGCTTTTCAAATTGTGAATCTGACTATGGATCACTGAGAATATCGGCTAAGGGAGGGACAAACTATTATGAAGTGGTTTTCAGAAAGTATGACTCACAGGGACTGAAACTGAAAATCCATTTTGGTGCAACAATTGAAAAGAGAGTAACCTTTTTTTAATTTTCTACAGAAAAGTTTACTTCAGTGATGTCTGACACCCTCACGCTGAGCATATGTTAAGTCTTTGTCTTAGATAATCTGTGTCTTGAAATACGTGACAAGTGCAGTGTGTTCCAGCTGAGGTAACGTTTTCTAACTGTTGCGTTGGAGAAAACAGCAATGTAAACAATTAAGTCTATATTCAGCACCAAATGTTCTGGGCTATTTGTACTTAACTATATTCTTATGATTGTTAATAAGTCTGCTAGGCTTAGCAGGATCCAGCTTGAGAATTCTGAATTTGCAGAGTCGGCAATGCTAGGTAATGCATTCAACTTCCACATGTAACACCAAGAAATCTTCCCAAGTTTTCAAAGTAAAACTGATCTTGAATCAGTTTTATGGACCCAAAAACTCCAAGTAGAGAAAAGAAAATGAGTAAGTGGCCCTCAGAGAATTTCCTTGTTAAAATTTTCTTAACACATAAACGTTAGATCGAGTATCCATCCTTCTTGGTTCCCAAGCAAAAGTTCTTGGTTTTTTTGGGAAGTGGGGAGCACTGTGCTGTTGTGCACTCTTGCCTTAGTAAAGGTCTGATCACACAGCTCAAAATCCTTTGAAGCCTTTACCCATCCATGCCAGGTGATGCCAGGATTTTGAAGGAGCTTATAAACTTTTATACTAGGAAAGCAAAACATAAATTTTCATTATGTCTTGAGGGTGAGAAAATGTTTCAAAGACAGGAATCTTCCCATTGAAATGTATCTTCTATATGATTTCAAATTGTTATAGTTTATAAGCTGCTAAACACAAATATCGGACATAACTGATTGCCCATCTTCCTGAGTGCCACCTGCTGCTACATGTGGATGGAAAATGATAGTTACAAAAATTATTCTTCAGTGGTGAATGAAGCATGGAGGTGACATTTTAAAGACAGATCTTTGAGCTGTAGTCTCATCATGAAAGCTATTACAAAGTCCTTATTCCCTCATCAAAGTATTTAGACTCAAATTGAGGTACTGAAAGACTGGTTGCCCAGAGGTATGGGAATTGCTAGGAAAATGAGACAAAGGGTATGTCCCTTCTGTTGTCTCCAATAAAATATTGGATCCATAAGGCTCTGCCATGCTGAGTTTAAGTTTTTAATGTTAAACCACCTACTGAAATTGCCACCCTTTTAGAAAACATAGATAGCAAGCACTGAATACCGAAAATGATGCTCACAGATACAAGCAAGGTGAGTGCCTTAGCCAGCAAGGATTTTGCAGAGAGGAGTGTGTTTCCAAAACTTCCCTAGATCTTTTAGGATAATCCTTATCTGGGTAATCAAATCTCCCAAACATGTTGCCTTGTCACTGTCCAGATTGTGATGAGTATCTACATTGAAAGAGTCCTTGCAACAGCATCTTTAACTGGATCGGGTGAAACTGCCAAAAGCACTGCTGTTTTCAATTCCAGCTGCCCCACAGTCCTATTAATGCAAAATCTACCACTAGTGATTTTCTTAAGCTACCTAGAAAACATCCTCTACCTATCCTTTTTACATACAAAAGACTGTCCTATGTGCATTTCTTGATCTGCAGGAAAAACAACTACTATTGACCAGTATTTGCATTGTTTGGCTGATTCTGCAGCAAGGACAACCTTGGGGAGTCTCTGGGATGGTTAGATTTTCTATCCAGGATGCTAAGTAACACATAAACTTACATATAGTCCCTATCAATTGTCTAGGGAGCAGGAGATGCCTGGGGGAATCCAAGGGACTGTGGAAATTCTTATCAGGAAAGTTTCTGTAACACTTAATCAAATGCTCTATGAAAACACTAGGGGGCGAGTCAATCATCTTGTCCTGAACTGATCTATTGCCTCCTATCAGTCCATTGTCTCATCCTTGCAGAGACTAGACAGGAAGTTCCCGGGTCAGCTGAGGAAATAATGATTTAAGTGCGCTAGGTGCACACAGCCCTAATACCCAGTTACACTTCATTAACTATAGGATAAAGCTGAATTCATCCTTATATCTCATTTATAAGTTAAAATCCATAGTTCTTGCCACAGCACCCACCTGCAGAATCAACCAAGCCAGAACCCACCACTCACCAGGTGCAGTCATTTTCACTTCATCATCAGTAGATCCTGGTATAGACAGCTGACTTCTTATTTTCTTCAGTACTTTCTGTTTATTATTTCTTCACAGCAGCCAGGAATGAACCTCATGTTTCTGAGGAATGAGAGGTTGTACATTATAAACCTTATTTTTAATACACATGATGGAGAGTTTAATGGTTGTGGTATATTTGCATAATGCTGCAATTGGTGGTGCTGTGACGAATTTAAGGCTGTAAGAAGTGCCAGTACCTAGTCCTCCTAAGTACTTCTGCTATTCCCACAACACTGTACCCACTATACAGTGTTTACTCTTCGCTCTAGCTGATCATTTCCCTGCTGACATGCATGGTCAGGACCGGTCTAGGGACAAGGAACTGTGTTCAGCACAGTGGTGACAGAACTTGATATTCCTGTCCAGAAATACTTATAAATAAACAATGGTTACATTGTTTTCTTGGTATGATTCTCATTTTCATAAAAACTTCGCTGGTTTTCAACATCAAGTCAAACTGGCCAGAGAAAAATCTTCAAAAAAAGATAAGACGAGGTTTTTGGAATTTGAGATCCTCTGTCATTCATATGTTTTCTTAACCTAATAATATTACATATATTGGATATTATAATTGGATATCCAATTGGATATTATTCTATATTATATATATTATACATTATATTTCAAATACTATGTAAAAATACAACTGCTATATAGGTTTTCTTTTCTCATGTGATACTCCTCTGTTCCACTTTTAATGTTTTCTTGGTCCTGTGGGGCTGAGGTTGTTATCCAGCAATATTTGGAGATGTCTGTGTATACATTGTAATAGTTAATATCACCTGGAGACAAAACTTCTAAGAAAATTCCATGCATTTATAGTGCTAGACATGGTGTCTGGAAGCTGAGAATATTATGCCTTTCACAGAGGATGGGACCATGTCATTTCAGAAAGAGCTTTCCAAGTTGTACACAAGGAGTGTATGTGTAGAAATAAAATCTTACCATATAAATTAGTGCTACAGTGTAATGTATGTGCAGAATAAGCTAAACTAATACCTGGTGAACATCACCAAGGGGGCTTGGTGCAGGCTAACAACGAAGTGCACACACAGCTGCTCACTCACTTCCCCACCCTCAGTAGGACAGGGGAGAAAACAGGAAGAACAGGAACAAGAAAGCTAGTGGTTTGAGATAAAGACAAGTGAATCGCTTACCAAGTGCTATTGTGGACAAAAAGATTCAAATTGGGGAATTTAACAAAATTTAATGCACATTAGCATAAATAATTAATTATTTATTGGGGAACAGAGAAAGACAAACATTTAAAATCACCTATCCTACCCCTTTCCTGGGCTCACTTCATTCCAAATACCTCTGCTCCCCACCTTGCTATCATCACGGATTACACTCAGTCCTTTCAATGAAGCAATGCGTGGCACAAGAGGCTGAGATAAGGACATAGAGGTTTCTCTCTGCTGCTCCTGCTCTCTTTTTCCTATGGTCCTACATGGGCTGCAGTCCCTTCAGGAGTGCTCCGTCTCTGCCATGGAGCGCCACCTTGTTATTCCCTTATTCTTTTGTTGCTCCTTCCTCCTCTCTCCACTCCCTCATCCTCACTGTCATCCCTTACCTTCATTTTTTTCTGCCTTTTCACAGGGTCACCACAAACTTGGTGGACTGGCCCATCTGTGTCCTGTGGTGGGTCTGTTGTAGCATCAGCTGGAACCAGCTGCACCCAGAAAGGAGCAGCCCCTGGTCTATTCTTTCAGAAGCCATCCCTGAGCACCTGTGCTACCAAACCTTTGTCATTTACACCCGATGTGACAGCAAACTCTTGAAAGGAAACATCTTTCAAAGCAAGTAGGAACAAAAGGGCAAAACATGAGCCCTGCGGGGAACTGCTAAATGAAAATTATTTTTTCTTCTTTATTTCCAAATTCATCTTCACCTGTTCCAACAGAAATACATTCTAATAAAGAACTAAACAAGATCTAATTTCTGATAAAATCTGATTTCTGATTTTACACTTTAATATATTTCTTCTGATAATTGAGGGCTCTAGCAATGTTGGGGTACACTCTTGATCTGAACAACCAGTTTATAAAGAGTGGTACCAGGAGAATAATATCAAATAATAAAATAAAGTCATTACCAGTAATGTAAGCACTTCCCAAAATTGCAGTGCCCACCGGGGAGTTATGTTCTTCTTTTTATGGCAAATGAGATCAAAAACTTATAGCTTTATTATATTTGTGGAGATTGTAAAAAATTTTTTTCAATAGCAGAGTTCAGGTGGGGAGGGAATAGAGAGACATGCTTTGTTTGAATGAAACTTGGTTTCATACCTGTGCTAGTTACTGCAGATCAGTTTGTCACTGAAACCACAGAAGGAAAGTTCTTTAGATTCTGATATCAGCAGGTGGGAGAGTTTTCTCTGAACTCTCTTCTTCTTTATCTTTAAGCCCACATATTAGTAAAACAGTCAAAAGATCCAATGGAGAGAAAGTTTGTGACATGTTCTATTGAGTACCAAAATTTAGGGCTAATGACTGATTTCTGCCAATGCAACATCAACAGTGGTTTAAAAGTTCTTTATAATGCTAACAGACCTCAGACCAGAAAATGCTCATTGTTAACGTTGCCTATTGCTGTTTGTCTTCTGGAAGGTTTTATTTCATTCTTTTCAAAGGTCTGTGTGGAATACTTCAGCATTTATACTTACGTTAACTCTCAAAAAATAAAATTCAATATGGCAGGAATCATTTTAGTAAAACCAGGAAAACCCAAACATGAAATTTGGGGAACTGGATTTTCCTTATCACACTTGTAAAGAATAGACTGTACCTGATGTTGGATAGAAGATTTAGGTGTGAAATCTATCTATCTGGTTACATTAGTCTGGTAAGTAAATAACAAGAATTATATATTTGGGGAGTTTCTGTACTCAATTGAGAAAAAAAGCGCATATCTTAATATAAAATGCTGACAGATGTGAGAACAGTAATAGGCTTATTGAATCCTTTAATTTCATTAGTTAGAAAGAAATTATGCTTCCTCCCATTTGTAATTATGTTATACTGAAACCAACAGAAAATAGAGAGAAAAACATATTTGCTCATGCCATGAAATAGGCTTCATTTTGCAAGACAGAACAAATATAACCAAAAAGCAAAGAGTGAAATTAATAATATTATTATGGAATTAAGTAGCAATTTACTTTTAATAACAAATAAGTCAGGTTCTCTTGATTTGAAAAAAGATATTATTTCACTTGTGGTAGCTGTGTAAACTTCAAGCGGATCCCCAACAAGAATATTTCCCTGCCCTTTAGATAATTATCTCATCTATAATTTTATTCTATGCTTCTTTGGATGATGCTCAAAACAGAGAAGAGACTGTTTGTAAACTGCTTTATGGTGCCTGCAGTACATGGGACAGTAAACTCCAGTGTTTACTTGGGGAATGAATAAATGTGATTGCGAGCCTGCTTTTTGAACTTGTTGAAGAGGAAAATGCTGTTTTAAGAGTTTCTTTTTGTTAGAGTAAGGAATTAAAGTCCTATAGTGGAGATTTATGGTTTTCATAGGTCCCGACAGAAGAAGAAAATAAATTCTGAGTCAGATTTAAGGTCTTGTATATTATGGGTTGTTGAATAGCCCTACATTAAGTTTAGTGATCCTAGCTATTCACTCTACTCGTTTTAGGCACCTGAGATGGATCTAAGCATACTCTTAACACAATCTCTTGGGCATTTCTGGCTATTCTATTTGCATATTGAATCATAACAGGATAAAGTGTAAGGCAGGTATTGAGCAGCTTGTTGGCTGAGTAGCTGAAGCAAATATATTGCACAGGGGTAATACCATGTTTGACAGAAGTCACTGTGACCATTATCCCTTTCATTGGAAAAAAGCCTGTTAGAGGAAATACTAGCAGTCATGGAACAATGACCTATTGGTTTGAGTATTATGAGTAAGAAGATGACCTGAATTCCAGTTCCTGGAATTATTCTGAACTCAACTTCTGGAATTACATAAAAAGTCAGCAATATCTTTACCTGGGTACCTTTGAATTCCCGTAGGTTTTATTATACAGATATATCATTATCATATATTGATATAGTATTATTATATTATTATTATTCAGTTATGTTTGGTTGTTTGGATGGTGTTTTTTTTTTACAGAAGCAAAACTTCAGGTAGGCCTTTCTTGTAAGTAAGTTTTGTGTTTGTTCCTCCTGTGCTGTTACTGGCTGTCCAGTTCTACATGTGAAAGGATTAATCCATGCTTTAAAATTTCCTAATTGTCCCATCTTAGGATAAAGGTTACTGGAAAATTAAGGGTTCTCTACCTTAAAAAAGTTACCCTATAAGTTATGCTTTTACGCACAGGTATCTGCTGTCCACATTTTCTAGTCTAATCCTAGGACTTCAGCTCAAACAGCTAAGTTAGAAACCACCTGCCCTTACTACCTCAATGGATATTATAGTCATCTTCAGATAATAACTGAATCATTTGTCTCTTCTCATTACCCACCAAGTTGTTTGTGGTTATTTCAAGCATAAGACATGCATTGACCTCAGTCTCTGGGAAATCAAGCTGACAAAGAATATGACCAATATATTATTTGCGCTTAATATTAACACAAATGGAAGGGATAAGTGAGAAGGACATGACCTCAAATTGTCAGCAGCTGATCCAATGCTCAATACTACACAGAAAAAAAGTCATAAAATTGAAAAGACCTATACCTGATCTGGTCTTTCTCTGGGGGAGAAATTACTTTTCATATTTAATGATCTGAATTACTAAGTTGTTACTGATGTTTTAGAAGAGATCCTTCTAATGTCACAGTTCTCATATATTTTACCCATCGCTCTCCTATCCATGCTCAATCTGAGCTCTTAAAGAAGCTGTACAGTAAAAAGGTTCACATCAAGCTAGCTAAGTGTAGGCTGTAGCAGAATTCACTTTGAAATGAACTTAGTAATGCTTATCTAACATTTACACAGGAAGATTTCCAGAAACTAACCTACTGCAGTAAGAGCCTGAAGAGGAAAACATATAGAATTCTTAACAATCACAAGAGAAGTCTAGAATTGATAAATGGATGAAAATTCTTTAAACTCTGTAATCTTAAATGGCAGCTGTTTATGTACAAGGCTGATGACTGGACTTAAAGATAGATTTAGTCTTTTCTTGTAGTCCAGGCTCATTTTCCTATTTCTGTTATCTAATTAACCTTGCCAAGCCTGTTCTAAAAAAAAAAACAAATTAAAAAAAAAAAAAAAGATTTTGCCGGCCTGGAGCTAATTATATTGAGTTTGCTTCTGCCTGATCTCACTGACCTCACTTCTGCCTATGAATTAGTGGTTGGTAAGGTAAGATACAATTATATTTACTTTATCTAAAATCATGTGACTAGTTATTTTATTTATATTGATGTTGATGTTGTTACTGATATTAGCAGACTTTTGCGCAGTGAATAGTTATTGATGCAGCAGTAGGTAATCAGAACAGCTAAATTTTAGAGGGCAGTCTTGCCTGACCCCAGTAAGAAAAAATACTCTGAATGCAGAGTACACTGAAGGTGTCTTCCAACTTCCCTGTTTTAGGCTATACACAAATTTCTACTTATCCTCTTCTTTCTACTTATCCTCTGGTCTTTGTTTCTTTCTCCAAATTGCTGCCCAACATCTGTTTCCTAACCCTGTTTCCAGGCATTTGCCCAAGTTAAGGATTTTAACTGGTTGAGTCAAAGGCCAGCTTCCTTCAGTTGTAAGAGCTGTTGTGAAGATAGCTGGAATTCCCTTCCCATTCTTGAAAGCTAATTTTATGCTAAGGCTCTCCTACTGACCTTCTGTGTAGCAGTTATGTCTGAACATGCTTATACCTCTTCAATTTTGATGTTTTCCCACTGGTTAGCTTGATCTTGGATGCATGTCATTACGATGCATGAAGATTGCACTAGGGCTGACTCTGACCACTGCCTACACACTGTCTCTAACTTTCTAAGCCAACACTGTAGCTCCTCCCTAGTGAGGGCACTGCTCATGCCTGCCATGTTGTCACCCTCAGCTTAATTAGAAGCAGCTCCCAAGGAAAGGAGGGACAGCCTTCATTTCTAGCTTTGTTCATGACAGCTCTTATCAGTGAAAGAGCTCATCTAAATTCAGCTTGGACTCAGCCAGATGAGCTCCTAGAAGGTGAGATGTGATCAGGGCCCTGACACATTGATTTTACTGCTTTCCTACCTGTGATTCTGGCCATATCTTCATAGACTATGTCATCTGTAAGACTATACAAATAGGTGAAAATAGGAAATTATTTTTTTGCAGGGTGACGTTTTAAGTGATATGTAGGACATTTTGCTCTTGTTCTGTTTAGAAAGACAGCAATCTTAGCTCATTTCCTTCTGAAAAAACTGACATTTGTATAACCTGTGTCCATATTGTTATTATACACATCTTTCTGTAAATAGCAGTATTTGGTCAGCTAACAGGTACTCCTGAAGTGTAAATATCCAACTGATTTCTGCAAATACAAGCAGAAGTACTACTGAAAGTTCTCTGATAATTTGGCCTTTGATAATTTAGTCTACACAATAAAAAATGTTTATTTGCTTTGCTGAGAAAGGCCATGTTCTGAAGAGTCTTCTGGGCCCAACAAAGGCTAAGAAAAATTAAGTGTTTTTTAATTGTTGTAACATTGAACAACTAATGTGGTTTGGGGTTTCATATCCTATTACTGCTGGTAGTGTTATTGTGACAATCCCATTTAATTTGACTGTAGAAATACAATATTAATGAGGAAGTTCAAACACTTAGAAAAACAAAATTGCTAATACTGCACATTCCAAGAGTCACAGTTCTCATTTCCTTCAGCTATATAATGTTTTACAAAAAGAGTTCTTCATGGTCTTCTTGATGATAAGAGCTGTTGCCTACTTTTTCTCATGCAAGGAGAAATAGATTCTTTTTTAAACAGCACAGAACAGTCAACAGCAAATTTGTGTAATGGAAGGAGGAAGAATAACGAAGATTTGCAAGCTTTCTATTTTTGGTGTTGGATGATCTCATTGCTGGAAAAGCATAAAGTAGCATCTGGTCTTAATCAGATAAAAAAATATGGATGTGGTAACCTTGTGGCAGTAATGTACATCAGATGCTTCTGTAAATGTTTGGTTACTTATTGTTTTCCACTATGGACAGACTTTCTTGATTAGGTCACTCAAACTTACCTGACAAAAAAGAAAACATAAACAGAGACATACAGAAGTAAGAGTCAACTGTAGCCAATGATTTATATGGCAGGATTTGTCCAAACCGATGTTGAAGAAAGGAAGACTCTAGGATGATGATGACTCATGCTGTCATTGTGAAAGACAAGAATAACATGTGAATGACACAGGAATGTCCCGGGATGGCAGAAGTACTATTCATGCTGTTTATGAGGTGGCTTCCTCTTTGCTGCAAAACTCATGATCTCAGTATTTCCTAAATATTAATTATTTTTTTTCTTCCAACACCTCAGATTTGGCCCTGTAGCCAAACAAGAAGATGACTTTGCTAAGTAGGGCTTTAAAGACCTCAAGTGTTTCCAAGCTCAGTCATCAGACCCCTTTTATACTCTGAATAAAAGTAATGTTAAAAATAACTTGCTTGCTACTGTTATGTCATGATGGAACTACTGAACAGAGCCTCAGTGCTTTATTATTTTTGAATCTTCCTCTAATTTCTAGTTTAAATGTATTAACGGTCACTAATTTATCTTTTAAGCTCTGATTGTGTTTCCTCCTTTCTTTCTCTTTCTCTCCTTGTTTTGTAACCATATAATTTGAATGTATAAAAGTTTTTGCCTTCTTTGGTAATCTGTGTTTCCTATTCCTTCATCATACCAAATTTTCTTGGTCCACAGACGTGCACAGGACAAACTCTTTTTCTTTTTTTAAATTATTGTATGGATAAGATCTCACCAGGACTTTTTAAGGTAAAATTAACAATATTCTGCTTACTGGTACTGTATACTACTAGCTATAGCTGGTATGCTGCTCTATATATTCTGAGATAACATTTACCTTTTTCATTACTGAATTATTTTGAAGTTTATAAGCTATCATAAGATGATGGAAAACCAGAATCATTTTACACTAGTCAGTTCCAATTAATAAGCTTGTGCCGTAAGGTCTTATTAATCCCTAAGGGCACGATCTTGCCCTCTATAATTTATATGATTTTCTGTTACTCTAATAGTCATATTTATGTGGCTCTTCGTGCATGATAACTTAATATTCTTCCAAATGACTTCCATACTTACATTATCAACAACTTCATGAGCCACTGCAGGCTGATTTGAATTCCTTTTTTTTGATTGATTGTGGCACAAACCAGAAATAAAGAACCACTGAGACAAAGGAGAAATCATTGGAAATTCTTAATTTTTGACAATAAATAAAATTATCCTAAAGTAGAGACAAATTAATTAGCATTTGCAACTGATCACTGAAGGACCTAGCTCATCCCCGTGTGAACTGGGATATGATAAATTTTGGCTTCTTGTAGTAGAAGTGCTTGTTGGGAGATTAAGCAACCCTTTAACCACAATATTTCAATGAAAAGGTTTTAATTGTGTCCTGAACTATTAAACATGTAAAACACAATGGCAATACAAGAAGTCTAAAATAATGACTGAGCTCTGAAGAAAAGGAAAGTATACTAATCTAGACTGTTTGATCACAATTGAAAGCCAGGAGGTGAGAGATGGATCAGCACCCCTTCCATTGTGGTTGACAGTTCCAGTGACTAGATACTGACCATTACGTTAATTATTTATTTATTATGTTTTTTAATTATTGAGTCTTTCTCAGTGTTGTTTCTTGCAATACCTTTCACGTACAAATTTAAATATATTGATGGTCTCCTAAAAGAATTGTTAATTTGCTAATTGTGCAAGGGAGGCTTCTCTATTGTGAGAGAATAAAACATAATTTTACTAAGTCATTTGTGATTTACATCAGTGTTTCTGAATGAAATTTTTTACCATGTTTTAGTTAATATTTTCTGATTTTATTATTAACAAGGGACTTGATTATTAGCTTATGAACTCATACAAAAAGTGTTCCAATCAAAGAGATGAATTGAAGTTTGTCAATCTGAGCATGTTGTTATTAATTCCATTAAAATGGGTTAAAATTCCTTTTCACTAGCAAATAAACTACCAAATATGTTGTTTGGGCTTTCACTCCAAATAAATATGTGACAGAAGACAAAATGAAACCCTAATATCTTTGAAACATACATTTTATTTATCATGATGTACAAATGAAAAAAAATAGTTCCCTATGGTACCTAAACCTACACAGTATATGTTTCATGTAGAAATACTTAATAAGTTATAATTTCAAGGGATGCTGCTTTATTTTAAGAGAAAAGCGTTTTGAAGGATCCGAATTTCCAAATAACAAAATTTCCTTTGGTTTTGACTTGGTTTAGAGGTTTTTTTCCTTATTTATTGACAGTCATTAGAATTTATGTAGTTTGTATTAGGCTGCTGTTCAAGATAGGTAATACAGATATCAAATATTTCAGTGCTAATTTAATAATTCACCTCATAACACAATTTGACGTCTGTTTCATTGTCTGTCTCTTCTAAAATTTCAAGTTGTAGTTGTCTGTCTTGCACTGATCCCTCATTTTAACATCTGTTACTACATAGCAGCTCATATTTTCTTACTGAAGGCAGTCATTAACATCTTACCTGGGCAATGAAATCTGACTCTGCACACATGCAATTAATGTTACTGCTCAGATTTATCATTGATTCCAAAACCATGCAAAAGAGCTTTAAATTCTCAGAGATGCTTATTTTAGGTTGCAAAAAAGGTTCAGGCTTACTTAGTGTCCCTCTAATCCTCCTAATATTTTATTTAATATTCTTCCCAGTATTTATATGCAATCTTTTATTTCCCGATAGTTAGTCAGAAAAGAAAAATTTAAAAATCACCTGTAAGAAAGGCTTTAGACCACTACCCTTAAGGTTTCTCAGCTTTCCCTGACACATTGACAGATGGAGTTTGTGGTTTTATGCAAAGTTGTTTCCAATCAGTTGGTTATAGTAGTGTTGCTTAAGAAGAATTTAAAAGGAGTTGTCTGTAACAATATTTCATTTATTTTCAAATTTTTTTTTCCAAAATTACAGTTGCACTGAGGAAAAAAATGGTCCTTAAACATGATTACAAAAATTGAAGAATCAGTTCACTTTTTTAAAATAAATTGTTTTTCCCTGGTCTATGAAGACAGCACATTTGATTCACATACTTTAAGACAGGAAGGTCTCATCATCTGGCATCCTATAGAAACCACAGTAAAAAAATCCCTTGTCACATTTTAGAACATTTGGCTTTTTTGACACATTCTCTTCTCGCCTTGGTTGGTGCACACACATGAGTAATGAACACTGAGTGAAGGACCCAGACAATTGCTGACCAGGAAGTGTTTGAATTTTAATTTGAACTTGGACCTTCAGGTGGTGGTATTGCTACTTACATATCACACATCAAAACCTTAACTCTTTGGAACATGTTCTGAAAAAATCATAATTTTAACTTCTGATTTTATTTCAGTCAGTTCTGCTTCTGCTTTGTTCAACACTATGCCCAGGGGATATTCTGAGAATTACCTGAAAGAAGTTGCAGTATTTATGTTTTGTTCTGCCACTTTCAAAAGCTACTCCAGATTCTTCTAATAATTCAGAAGTACATGAAAAAAGACTTAATTATATGCATCTGTTAAATCTTGTTGTAAATGGCCCTAAGCATGTGGAAAGCTTTAAAGCTTTTGATTATTATCCTGATATGCAAATATCTATCAGTGTACAGATTATGAGCTGGATATTATTAATTATTATTTCAAAAATAATCTTCTATATAGCAAGAATTTCTTCTGTTCCCTACTCGTTCAAAGATACTAAAGGAAATGTTCTTCAGGCACATTATCTCCTCATGAAGAACATCACGTAGAAAGGACTTAGAAAGGGAAGAGAGATGCATCTAACATGTTACATAAATATCCAGGATGATGTGTAAGATCTCCAATGTCATCTCTCCAGAACCTTAGAAGTATTCACAGTTATTTAAGGCCTGAGAAGACATTTCTGTCTTTAATACATTTGTGTGACTACGTGTTTGCATGTACAAAAGTAAATGCTTGACTTGGTCATAAAACTCACCCATGTCATGTTGTTCATGTAGGTACCCAGAATGATCTCAGTAAGATCTCACTAAGATCTCAGTAAGAATGATCTCATAAAAATGCATAGTTTTGAAATAGATAATGAATATACATACACATAGGGAATTTCAGGGAAGTTGTGGAGGCCCCATCCCTTGAAGTGTTCAAGGCCAGGTTGGATGGGGTTTTGAGCAACCAGGTCCAGTGGGTGGTGTCCTTGGCCACGGCAGCGGGGTTGGAACTAGATGATCTTTAGGGTCCCTTCCAACATAAACCATTCTATGATTCTCTAATTGCATTATCAAGCAGGGTAAAGAAGTTACACTGAAGTAAATACATTTTAAAGCACAAAGAGTAAACACAAATTATAATTTGTTATAGGAGCTAGTCAATCATACAGAAATATGTGCATGGAAGTAGTTGAATAATTTCTTTCTTAAGTGTGAAGCAAATCTGCATTGGTAGGTGATTATAATTTGACACACTTTTAATTTGAGTATATGTCAGTTGAACTCATAAGGGCATGAATCACTTGTGTAGATTACATTTAAATCAGTGTTCTGATTTAAGAGAAATCCTCTTATATGTACACGTAACTCCATCATTCTGCTTGGAGAAGATATCTGACAAATGACCTTCACTGAACTGCTTTATAGAACTTGTCAGAACTTTGAACTGCTGTATTGTCTTTCAACTGTATTGTAATAATATAATTACCTGTGTCTAACTTTAATTCAATTTTATATTGATTAGTATTACATATTTACATATATTACATATGTACATATATTACATAGTCTCTACAAATACATTCAATATTTTCATGTTCTTAATAGATGAAAATAGATGAAAATAGATGAAATGAATGAATAGATGAAAAAACTAGTTCATTCATTTATTACTTAAAGAAATTGTCAACCTATCAGTCTATATATAAAAAAGTGCTGAACATAATCTTTTTATGTTTTTCTCATGTTTTAAGGTAAGTGGCAATCAAGGCACAAAAGCTTTCTTGAGTGTGAACTCACACTCGAAAAACTCAGGCATCATTTTGAGACAAAGCATAGAGACCAACAGAGTACTAAAAGGTGGTACAAATTTTAAAACTGAATTTGCTTCAGGTTCAGCTCTTTAATATTGATTTCACTTCCAAATTCAAAAGCATGGTTAAAAGTATACCAGAAATGCCTGCTCCTCCACCATAGCATCATTTCTAGGATCTCCGGCTACAGTTTCAGGAAGAGCTGCTGCAGCCCACTGCAAGCATACCAAGGAGAGAAAGCTTGCATCCTTTCTTTTGAAAATTAGCAAATAAGCTGCATAACTGCATGAGATAAAGTATAAGCACTAAGAAGAGGGCTAATGCACATGGATTCCATAGAAAAGGTAGAGTCTGAATCAGAAATGCATATTGCAAATGTCCAATGATCAACATTTTTTTTGGTATGCATTTACATACGGCAGGAATTAATTGCTCTTGGGGGTGAGGAAGAAAACTAGTGGATTAAAGAGAGATGGTCGTAAAATACTTGGCACTTATGAGCTGCCAAATTGAGAATTAAAAATTGCTATAAAGTTGTGTGTTACTAGAAGCATTTTAAAGATTTCCAAAGTTGCTCATACACAATGGAAACTATCCAAAGACAGAAAATGTAATTTTTCTTATTCTTCAAGCTCTGTTGGATAGAAGCATAATTAATGTGCAATAGAGTGTACTAAAAGGAATGTCTCAGCCGAGTTCCAAACTGGAACTTAAGTAAGTGTTCATTCTAGAAGTCTACAGTGCACATCAAATCCTCATTGTAATGTCAACAGCTTCAAATGATACATTCAATTAATGGCTAATTTTAAGTTATAACTTTACGAGTTTTCAAAATTAGAGTTTTGTTATAAATACAGCTGATATCACAAATGAGTCACACTGGTCTTCTAATTTCCACATGTATGTTTATGTTTACATTGCATAAATATTTATATTTAAAATTTATATTTTTCTAAATATTTTTAACAAGCTCATTATCAATTTCATCTGTTTTCTGTTTTGTGTTTCTCATAGAAGATAGTTTCTGTTATCAGAATGACTAAAACTTCTAACCAACAGAACTTTTAACAGGAAGTGACAGATCACTTACCCCGCACATTTTTAAGGACTACACTTTGATGCTAAAATTTCTATACTCCTGTATTCACAAAACAGCACTCAGAATTTATCTAATTACTTAAACAATGCATCTTAACAAGTCTCAGGAATATGCACTAGCTAACATTCATATTTGCACTGCCTGACAACTACGTCTTCCACATTCCCATCAGTTTTAGTGTGGATAATCAAGGAGATTAATTTTTTATCAGCCCTGGACTAACATTGGTATTACACAATGGCAATCTCAAAAGATATCTTGATAAACAATGTTAGGATATTCCATGTTGCTTACTACACAGCTTCTTAAGACTTACATGCATGTATTTATTTAAAGCATTGCATCTTTGCCATTTTATTAATCAATGTATTCCTAGTCAGTAATTCTTGTCCTACATATTCATCCGGTTATTAAAAACACCTGCAGTTTTGAGTAGACTGAAATGTCTCCCTTCAGTATCATCACCTGACTAATTTTTTCCCTAACGATATTACTTTTTCCCTACAGTGAGGTTTATGTCAGTGTCACGACTATGGATTGCACTTTGAGAATTACTTGTTCCTTAAGGAAAGGATGACTACATCATGGAGCATGGGAGAAAAAAAATTTACAAAGCTTAATAAACCTCAAAAGAAAAAATATTTTCTGTTATAATATTTTTCTTCAATGGCTTAGTGATGTTAATTATTAGTGTGGAGACATAAAATCTTTTACTCAATAAAGAAAATGATATTGCTAATATCATTACTTCGACCTTCCTACAGGAGAGCCTCTTAGAACAAATCTTTAAGCATCATCATAATGAAAAATAATACTCAAGGTGAGAAGCAGAATATTGACTAGCTTGACTAAAGAGTGATCAAAAATATTTCACCTCTCTTCACTCACATTTTTGCTATGTGGATACATTAGCTGGATGTAGGTGTACAGAAGTAATGGGGTTACTTGTCTTCTAACCTGTCTTACCAGGCAGAGAGCGTGGCAGGAAAAGCAACCAGATCCACTAACAAGCTGAGAAAGTAATTCTGGAGAAATATAATATTATCAGGAATATTTTACTATTGGTACGGTCCAGAGTACTGGGCTACCCCGGGTGTAGCCATTTATCTGGTACTGTTTAAGAAAGTGAGAAAATAAAACCAAAAGAACATACCAGGCCAACAGGGAGTCTAGGGTTGCTGAATGAGATATTCTTTCCTTACCTCTGAGGACAACAAACTGAAGCAAATGTCTGTGACATTTTTTAAATATAGTCTCTGTAAGACTTATATTGTAATGTAGTAGTTGATGTGGATCCCATTTGAAATCTTAAATGCAGCAGATAGCAAGCATCTGTCTGAACTGTTATAAGGCACTTGAGTGGAAGCAATTGGGCTTCTATCAGGCTTTCCACACTACTCAGAAGCACTGTAACCTCACTTCAGCTTATGTTCCTGCCATTTTATAGTCATCTTTGTTTTCTTGAAATGAATATGGAATTGCAGCAGTTCTCCTTACATGATCTAAAGATCCCTTCCTTTCCCGTGTTCTGCTTTACATTTTTTCACAAGCACCGCAAGTGCTTATGTTGACAAAAACTGTGCTACAGAAATCTCTCTTCATCTAAATTATTGATTTAAGCAATATAAAGTTTGGATAGATGTATATGACGTATTCTTTGCTCTCAAATGCAAAATTTGCAATCACTTGCATTCAGCTATACTAAAGGGAAAAAAAAAAAAAAGCTTTACTTATTAATTCTTTCTTCATCAGCCAGTGTAATTTACCAGTCATACTAGAAAGTTACCATATGACATAGGTCATAGATAAAAACATAGGGAAAAAACCGCAAAAGATAATTTCCAAAAATATCCCTTATCGTGATGTTTCTCTGCTGATTTATATGGAAATGTAGTTAACAAGACAGTTTAAAATTACATCTACTCAATGCTGTGATATGTATAGTGTAATATTTTTTAATCAAAATCTAATGTGCTACTCAAAGACTTCGGAGAAATCAGAGTATACATCAACACAGTAGTATTTATCAGTCAGACCTGCTATTCTATCAATGTAAGTCTTTTTAAAAAATCTTCATTCTGTGATGATTTCATCATGATGTTACAGAGTTTGTAACTGCTTTAAAATTCCTGAGAATTTTCTCTAATACTTAAGTATCTCTATGAACTCCCACTCTCACTTTTCTTTCAGGTTTTCCAGTTGTTCAGAGTTTTCTCAGATTTCCTGGACTGAGTGAAAATTAAAGCTAGTGGATCAAATAATCTTGCTAATGTATACTGTATTTTTACACAATTGAACCAATTTGAAAACATTTAGAAACCAGAAATCTCACCTCAAAATATTCAGGCTTATTATATATAGTAATGTTGATTCCCTACATATGATACAGTGTTGCTCAATTTCCCTTTGTTTATCCATACATAGCACAAAGATGTATTTTCAGTATTAAGTCACAACCCTCATAATTTACCATCTGGCCATCTGCACTTAACACTCTATAAGTTCTCAGCCTATTTTTATTGCTACTATCCTTCACATCTTACTTTCATCAGTCATATTGACAGTTCCTTCACTGACTCCTTTTGATTCCATAATCAGTGGTTACACTTTCCACTTATAATGTATTACTCGCTTACTGTGTCTTTCCTGCTCCCCTTACCCACACATTTAGCATTTACATTTCTGCTTTTGAAGTGGGTATTTTCACTCATATTTTTTATGGAATCCTGGATATTTGCATATTAAGGGTGTGTATTGTTGGTTCACCAAGGCATGGATGTCTAATGTCATTTTAGATATCTAAGGTATTTTGGGCAGCTACGTGTTGCACATGAAATACAGTACTTACTTATGATAGACTTGTGGGCTTCTGCAATGACAGTTGGAAGCCAAAGGCATTAGATATATAATTTTAGGCAACGTAACTGCACTCTCAGTAATCGACCTTGAACAACTGCAATTTTCTCTTCGCTTTGCAAATGCACATTGAAGTTCACAGACAAAGTTTCTGATGTTTGGTTAAAGTTTTAGAGAGTATGATCTTGTTGTTAGTTCCAAAACAATCTGAACAAAGAAAATCTATTTTGTATGAATTGCAATTTCATTTTTTATTTTGTTTAATTGAATACATTCTGGTGCATATATTAATGCATTTCAAGTAAGAACTTCACTTTTCGCTGGTGTTTTCTTTTCCCCTGCAGTCCTCAAACATTCATGTGGATTCAGCCTACTCCTGTCTCTGATTGATAGGCAGGTCTCAGGTGAATTGACCTGGAAGGGCAAAGCGGGCTGAAAGAGAACTGAGCTCTTCCCTAGGCTTTTTTGAGCAAAGAGTAAGATCAGTCATTGCTCAGGAGTTACAAGTTAGCTATTAGGAAGCTGTGGAAGAAAGCAGAGACAGTCAGCTTGCCAGCTTTGTGGTCTTGATCTTTCCTGCTTTTCTTTTATAAAAAGATCTGTTATCAGCCAATTGAATCTATCTCTAGCTCTAGTTGTATAATGTTGGGACTAGGAAGCTACCTGGATATACCATATACCTGAACATACCATGTACCTAGTATAAAGATTGATATCCTCACTGCTCTCCGTATAAGAAATGCTGTGACAGTAATAATTAGGAGTAATCAATATTTTATCAGTATTTCCTTGTTACTTGTTCAAACATTGGGAATGATGGTGTTAGGAGAAAGCACATATTTTTCTACCAAAAGCATATTGTTAAAGAGAATAGTTTTGCGTATATTTGGCAGTTGTCAGGTCATCCCTACTTCTAAAAAATGGAGGAAAGACAACGTGGAGAAGAAACAGGCAACTCTGGAGAAGAAAGGTCATACTGGAAAGCTTTTGAGTTGCAATTTTGGCCCCGAAGAACAATATACATAGGTATACTGCTGTAATCCCCAAGAGCAGGTTATCTATAACAATGTGTTGACAAACAGTTCTAACTGTATTGTTGTTATGTGAATCACTTATAATATTCATACGAGATCATAATCCTTCACTGACTTTGACATGTTTATCATATTCAGCAGTTCCGTTGTTCACCCTGTAAAATGTCTGATGGATTGCAATAAGAAATGAAGCTCATACATCAAGATCTAATTGAATACAAAGTTTGATATTACATGAACATAACTTGAAGCATACAAAGCAGCCTTCATGATATTTGCACTATTTCTTGAAAATAAGTGCATTTTCCTTAAATGAAAACAAATCAAATCCCATGTTTTATAATAAATCCACACATGGGAATAAGAAGCAGACATGCAAATAAAAAAAACCCCAAAATTACCAATTAATGTGCTTCTTTCAAAGAAAAGAATCAGAACAAAATTTGCGTGATTAAGAGGCTCTCTTTCTTTCCTTTAACTCATCACTTTAAAGTGAATTTGGTTCATGATAAATTTTTATTGACTGAAATATAGTCCTACAAACTAGACTGATTGAATTTGGAAGTTGGAAGAAATATATAGACAGTGTCCTTAAAATAGGTTTCAGCAGTAGCTATCAAATATGCATATAGTAAATAAGCCTATGACTAAAATTTTGTGTGGTAAATCCTTTGATTGGAGAGAAACTTAGTGTTATGGCACAAACTACACTTCATTTGAGATTAAAGACAAAATTCACTGCTAATCATTTTGCAGTTTTCACAAACATTCAGTTTCTGTTAATAAAAGGTGATAAGTTCATTAATATTGCCAAAAATTAACCGAAAACCAAACAGAAAGAATATTACAATTAATGGCCTTCTGCAAAGAAAGATTAGAAATTATCTTGATGATTCTCTCTCCCTGCTCTGGTACAAGCTTTTCAGAGTTTTAGGACTGTTTTGTTGTGTTGTGTTCCCCTTCACCCTAAAAAAACCCCAGCAGACTAAAAAATACAATATCACAAAACCAATCTATAAGACTTCTATTACTTTCCTGGAGAAAATATTTTACAACCCAGTGCATCCCATACAGGGAACTTCCTCTTTTTTTATATTAAATATGAACATTTAATGTCTCTTTTCTTGATTATATGGTCTTTAGACTTAATAATTTTCTTCTTTAGTAGGTATTACTCCTTTCAAATACTGTAAAATTCTTACTGTTCCCAAGCCCCTATTTACCATTTGCTCAAGGGCATATTTATCTGTTTTCAAGGAACAGAGTCCCTAATATCTTATAATTTGTTTTGTTCTTCTCTAAAACTTTTCTAGCTTATTTAACTTTATGGTTGGCAGGTCCTGGTTTTAAACTACCTATAAATAGGCATTTTATGAAGCTGCATAAAATACTAAAATGAGCTTTTTCTAAAACTGTGGACAGAAATGGTCATATCCAGAACATTACTCAGTCTATCTGAAAACTGAATTTCCCTTGTAAGTGCCTTTGTCTCTGCATGGCTAGGGGTTACCCAAGGCACCTATCTGCTTTAAGCTGTTTTCATCTAATGAGAAGGAAAGCGAAAAGTTTGTCAATATCAAGAAGTGGTTATTAAGTAGATTTTATTTATTTAATTTTCCACTCAATATCAAAGGAATGATTGTCATTCTTAATGTGTAAATGTTTGCCAGGGACTAAAAAGACAGGCGTAATTTAAATACTGAAGGTTAGAACTTCCCCAGTACACGGAAAAAATAAATGATCGATACCCACTATTAACTCTAAAATTTGTGAAAGCTGACATGTGTCGTCTTCAGATACTCATAAGTCACAATGAAGTAACCCAGATTTACCCAAATCCACAGTAAGCTATCTAAACAGTGGCCCCAAAAGCAGATGAATATGATGATGAAATCTGAAAACAAATTTGTCTACAACAGTTAGCATCACTTATATTATGATAGAAGACAAGACAAAGTTTTTTTAAGTCTTGTGAAATTTAAGACAGAAAATATTTTCAAATCACTGAAGCTTATTTTGAAGCTACTGCTGACACTTCCTGTCAGTCTTTTTTTTTCGGTTGATCTATACAGCTTTCTCTGAAACGTGGTACTAAGGAGAATTTAATGCATGAAGTCCAGAAAAGCAATAAAATCCATATTTAATAATAAATAATAATAATAAATCCCCATAAATCCCATACCCCATGTCCCATTCATGTCTTTTGTAGCAGTTGTGTATATTCACTTTCAGTTCCAGTTTAAGAATAAAAAAGACTGTTTTGAAAAGTTGCTTTGTCTTTTGCGTACTGTAGGGCACATTCTGCTCTTTGCCAATAATAGATATGATCTGCAACATACTAAAACCTACCAGCCAGCTGTCATGAAGTAGAATTTGGCCAAGTTTTTTAATTTAAAAAACTCTTCACACTGCTCGGCCAGCAATTAGGTTGGAAGTGCACAAAAATTTGGGAGTAGACACAGTTGGAAGACAGACGCCAGCTGGCCAAAGGGATATTCCATACCATATGATGTCATGCTCAGCAATAAGTCTGGAGGGGAGGTTGGTAGTAGAGTCACTGCCTCGGGGCTGGCTGCGCATTGCTTGGTGGTGAGCAATTGTTTTCATTTGCATCACTTGTCTTTCTTGGGTTTTATATTCCCCTCTCTTTGTTTTGGGTGTTGGGTTTGGGTTGTTTTTTGGGTTTTTGGGGTTTTTTTGGTATGTTGTGTTTTTTCCTCTTTTCCTTACAATTTTTTTGTCTTTTCTTAATTATTATCACAACTTTTTAATTCTTAAACTGTTTTTATCTCAGCCCATGAGTTTCTCACTTTTACCCTGAGATTCTCTCCCCATGCCACTGCAATGGAGTGAACAAGCGGCTGTGTCGTTCTTACTTGCCAGCTGTGGGGTTAAACCACAACACAACATCTCTTCATGCGCACTCCCAGACAGAGAATCTATTTAACAAAATATTTTTTTCAGGTTTCTTTTAATGTTCTAGATTATTTGAAATACTTTTCAATTCTGTTTTCCACAATGCCTTCAACATAACCAAAATCACATCAACTCATGAAGCTACAGATGACAACATTTGAAAATCTGACACCTTTGAGCTGATTTTAGTCAAATAGCACCCAAAGTCTAAACCATTCTTTCATAGTCAGAATCATAGAATCATTTAGTCTGGAAAAGACCTTTAAGATCATCTAGTCCAAGCATTGACCCTACTCTACTGGGTCCACCACTAAACCATGTATCTAAGCAAGAGAGAGAGAGAGAGAGAGAGAGAAAGGAGTAAGTCACCAAAATCACCAAAAAAAGCCCCCAAACAAACAAAAAAAACAAGAGGAAACACTGCCAAATATTATGGACCAAAAAAACCCCTACCATAAAGTAGAAAATTCACTCTATTACAACACTAACAGTGAGGAAAATTTGGTGGTGTACATTCAGATGTCTACACTGATTTTTATGCAGTGGAGATACTGTCTTTTTATACTATACCATTTAGAAGTGGATTAGAATTTCCTGTTTTGTTTCTTGCTCAAAAAGACATATATTAATCTATGTCTTTTTTTTTTTTTTCCTTTCTCCTTTTCAGCTTTTTTCTCCCTTTCACTCAACTATGTGTTCTGTCATGGTTTATAGCAGAATCTCACTCACTGCATTCTACAGTGTAAATGAATACATCATAAAAAGTAAGTATAATTTATTGCAGACCATATTGAGTTTGTTTAGGGTGCAATTCATCCCTGTGTAAAGGGCAATACTGCCGAAGTCAAGCAGTCAAACAACTTGACAGCTTCCCTTCCATTCTTCCCTGAAAAAAAAAAAAAAAAAGAAACTGGTTTAAATCATGGAACCAAAAAGGAGCCTTTTAACTTCAGGAAACTACCACTTTTTGCTGATTATTTCAGGCTCATCTCAAAGTCTGTGTTTCTGTAAACAGAAAAGTAGGCTTCAAACTATTCAGAAGGGAAAAGTGCTGTCCCAACTGCCCTCTTCTGTCCCTATCTTTTTACAACTTTTTATGCCTTTCATATTTCTAATTGTTCTGACAATTTAATCTCTGCTTCCCCTCAGTTTTCTATACTTTTTTTTCCCCTCATTTTTCACATAACACTCCACCTTCTTCCTCCCTTCACTATCCCTGACCCATCTTTTATTTTTGTACTATCCCTACCCTTCTATTTCCTTAAAATTTGTCTAATACAGAATGCAAGACAATGTAACAGTCTCTCCTGTCTGCCTGATTGAAAGGAAAAAAGCCCAAAATACAAACCTGGAAGG
Source organism: Chionis minor (assembly GCA_013398295.1). Lineage (NCBI taxonomy): Eukaryota > Metazoa > Chordata > Aves > Charadriiformes > Chionidae > Chionis > Chionis minor. The sequence goes on from VZSF01002917.1 coordinate 293,417, forward strand.
AGGCAGTCTTCCCCAAGAAGATAATATCTTTCAAATGCAAATCAAGCCACCTTGACAGAGAGCAGCTATAGTTCTATATTATGCAAAAGTTTCAATACTTATTTCAAGAAAAGTGAAACTCTGAAGCTTAATGGAAATTGAGACTTTAGGGAAAAATCAGCTCATGAGCATAACACTTCTGTAAGAGCTCTCCCAACACTAAAATCAGCATCTCAGGTAGCTCTCATATTATGATTTTTTTCTGGTTTAACTGATTTTCTGGTGGATTTTCTTTGTTTTGGTGGTGGGTTTTTTTGTTTTTGGGGGGAGTTTTTTGTTTGTTTTTGTTTGTTTGTGTTTGTGTTTTTGATTTTGGTTTTGGTTTTGGTTTTGGTTTTACTTAGTAAAGTTTTTCTTCATATCCATGCAAACTGAAGACTACTAAAGTGAAAAGTGAGATACCAAAATTTAGCATTAATCCAGAATCTAAGGTCTTAAGATGAGAGATGATTGAATGCTGAGAGAAACCCTGGATTATGAACTAAGTAATCTTCAGGAAAGAATGCCCAATTCTGAGTGTCAGAGAGGTCAAGGAGAAGCACAACGTAACTTCCTTAGTTTAATAGTTGGGAGTAACTATGGCTTGGTATTTTAAAAATCATATTTTTAAATTTATTCAAAACTATACTCAAGGCAAAGATCCCTCAGAATAGTTTATTCAAGATAGGTATCTACTATCTCTAAAACCTAAAAGCCATTTTCTATTTATGTGAACACCCAGTACAGAAATGTATATGGATGATTCAGACCTATAGTCTAGAATTAGACGTGGTATAAATTCATGTTTCTGATTTAAAATCAAAGTATGTGTTAGAACCTTTCAGTAGATTTTGGACAAAGATTGTATATAATAATTAAAAGAGATTCAATTATACCTTCCACAGTTAATGTAAGCAAGTTAAAACAGTTGAAGGGTAAAGTTTGGGAATGCAGTAAGTGGAATCTCAAAATGCTTTTTTCATGTTTAATAATTTTTCTTGCATTGCACTGGAACAAAATAAGTCATTCTTTGTTTTGTATCCTGTATATAGACCTGTACCACTAATTTTAAAAATGTGTAGAGAGCAATAAACATGTTTCCATTTTCCTGAGGACACTCACACAGTCTGTTCTACAAAACACAGGATATATTTTGGGCATGGATAGTATAGACTGAAGTCTCAGCAAAGGTCTGGTTTTGTGTGCGTTCAAAGTAGCAAACACAGAGTAATGTATTCTGAACAGAATAAAAGTTTGGCTGTACTTGAGAATGATGAATATAAAACTTTTTATGAAAGATCACTTGTGAGTGGGCAAGGTGGAAGCTTCAGTTCTCATAAATGCTGCTATTTGGATGAGAAAAAAAGTATTTGCTGTTTATGACAAAACAGTTGACAGTCCTACAAACACAACACAGTTCAGAAGTGAAATAGATAAAACATGATAACTTTAAGTTACATTTGTAGATGAGATAAGACAAGATCCCTATTGTAACTATGTTTCATATATAAAAAACATGCATCTCTCCCAGGGAAGCTGATTATTTCTGAGTACTGAAGACATGAAAAAAGAGAAATCCACTGACATTCCTTTAAGCATCTGTAATCCATTTTTTGCTCTTGTTTGCTTCCTTGCACTTACTGTCTATATGTGTTTGTTAGGATTTTTTTCTTTGGTATTTTTAAATTCTCCAGACTTGAATGCTTAGAAAACCTAAGAGAACAAAATCACCCATGGCGACTAACATAAAGGACTTAATTCTCACTTAGACTTTTATGTAAATGAATAAGTGAGAATTAGAGTAAAGCCTTTTGAAGTCAGTCAGTTTTCAGATTTGTGAGAAGATCACAAATAAGACAGTAACCTACCACACTATTTTGTTTTGAAGGGGGCTTATGTCTCCCTTGTGAAGATTTATTTTTAATTTTACCTTAACCTCTGGCAATCAAAAAGTAGGTGATAGACCTCCAATCTCCTTTGATTGGGCCAGGCTGAGTGACTAGCCACAATTGTAAATAAAAGGATGTCCTTCACAGTAAATCTGATGTTGTCTTGATGAAGGGGTTCAGCAAACTGAAAGGAGTCCACGGAAAAAGCAATACCACAAATTTCCAAAGCAGAGAGGAAAGTGGAAAGTTTTACAGTTTTGCATGGGGGGTGGGGCAGCATGATAGAAATTTTTTATAAGATTCTTTCTCCTTTATTGACAGAAAGTTTATGTATGTAAAACAGAGAAATAGAAGGTAATGGGGAAATTAATGTCTGAAAATTTGACTGCTAGGGGAAGACTTCAGTACTTTACTGATTTAATACTTTATACTGACTTTATTCTGATTTCATTTTGAGGCATTGCGAAACAGATCTGTATTTTTGGTTGAATATATTTTTAGATTCTTTATGAGTTGTTAATAAGTCCAGTAAAAAGGTGGGAGATTTGACTGTAAACAATTTTTCCCCTTTTAAGATGTGGGAAGAAGCTGATAAATAGTGTGTGCTGTAGCATGAAGTGGACTCCTAGAAATACTGTCTCCTGCTTCCTCTAATGAATTAGCAAGACATTATATGGGTCCAGGAAGTTACTAATGAGTTAGTACGCACCTTCACACAAAATATCTTCAACCCTGCTTTTATTATGGCTTCCTAAGCCAGGAACAAACTAAGGGAAGACAGAAATGACTGTTCTCTGCCCATTACCTCAAATCATGTATGAAAGCCTTGATGAGTTTCAACAAGTATAGCTGAAGGCTGGAGGGTTCAGAAGTCTCCATTTCTAACATCTTAATAAAAATCACTAGTTAGAGAATAAATTCTTTCCCCTGGTGAAAGAATGCTGTAAAGTGGACTTGAGAGTTAAATCTTCTGTTTGATCTGCTGGCAGTCCAGCAACACGCAAGTAACTTGGACACTGGTAGAACATGTGCTGACTCTCATTCTGTCAGAACTCAGAGAACAGTACAGAGAGCTGGGTTTCAAGGTGAAATTATGATATTTGGTGCAAACTAGAGAACAATGAGGGAAAAGAAAGAAAGAAAAAGAAACAGATCTTGGTTTATTTCAGAGGAAGGTTTTGAAAATAAATGTATAGAAAATCAAGTTAGGTCTGTTGTTCAGACAACAATTTATTGATTTGAAATTTGGAATATATTTTCCAGAAGTACCAGGTCAAGTGATTCAGAGGGCTTAAGCAAAGAGAGTGACTGTATCAAGCTCCACATTCTGAGTGATTCTCTCATGTTGCAGTGATTTTTAAAAAACAAATATTCCTAATGTAACAATGCTGTCATGAGCTGAGAATCAAGGATTACACGTGGGAAGCCAGATTCTCATCATCGTTGCAGTGAAGTGTAACTTCTGTTGAGTTATTCTAGATTTACAGTGCCTTAATCAAAATGAAACTCCGCAAAACACCATAGTCTCCTTGTTGCAGTAAGCTTTAGCTGGGGAGTACACAGCACTTTCATTTCCATCTTTTACAACCTTGTCAGCATTATAACTGTCATTGGGAAGGGAAAAAAGTACCCTCAAGGACTAGGCATTTTGGAATACTCAACAGGTGAAATAAGTTCTTAAACTAGGTGTTAAGACAACTCTTCCTTTTCACGGTCTACATCTCTCTCACATCCCCCTTCCCTTCTCCCAAGTCTTTTTCAAAACACAGTCTTTTGATTTAGTTTACAGGCAGCTTTAATGAAAGCCATGCTATGCTTTTAGAGACAGTCTATCTGATACAGGTCCAGATAAAATACACCATGTTTAACACAGCAGCTCGGGAATACTGTCACACCTACCCACCCATCCAATGAAAAGAAAGCAATCAATAATGACTATTTCATAGGAACTTTAGTAAATGTGGGTAAATAGCTGTGGGAGTAATGCAGTATATCAGTAATACAGTAAGCCAGTGATGGAAAACAATAAAAACATGTAAGGATTAGCTTGCTTACCAATAAATTCTGATAGGAATACAGTTATGATAATAGTTAAGACTATGAAAGCACTTCTGTATTTGTCTGCATTAGTTTCCTTCTTTCTTTCTT
>VZSF01002917.1:297513-442343 GCA_013398295.1 Chionis minor
CTTCCTTCCTTTCTTTCTTTTTTTCTTTCTTTCTTCCTTTCTTTCTTTCTTTCTTTCTCTCTTTTGTGTTTGAACATGAACCAGCTGAAGGACAAGGGAATAAAATGATCATAAAACTAAATTTTATTTTTAGTAGCATTTGTGTTATGCATGTCTTTTACTGATGCAAATGCACTTTGCATTGATTCATGTTATCTGATGTAGCCCAATTATCTGTATATTTCTTTTCTTCTTTTCCTTCATGTCTAGTTTCATCTTACACATTTTAACTTTGCCAGATAAATGACAATAGGGTTTAAGTACCCTTTTTGTTTTGTGTATTCTGATTAATGCCTTCTTTGTATTTTGCCTTCCCAGAATCTTTCACACACTGGTGACAGTCTGTCACTCTTGAATTTCCTTTCAGTAGATCTTCAAGCTTGAAATTTTATACATTAAAATTACAAACTTTTCTGTCTTCCAAATTTTCTCCCATTATGCAAAGGAATTTGAAATATTGTTTAAGTCCACTAAACGGGTTTAGGTGTCACAGAGTTGTCATCTTTGAATCATCTACATAATTGTAGAAAGGATAAAAGACACAGTTCTGAGCTATCTTTTCAACTAATAGCTCTGGGCTATCTTTTCAACTGAGACTACAAAATCTAAAGTAAGAGTTTGTGATAGTTATGTGGGGGATATATTAAATTAAGATACATTTAATATACACAAAAAAACCTGGAAATTCTTCAAGGCAAGGATTCTGTCTCCCTTTCTAGTTTTGAAGTGTTTTGATAAATGGAAGCTATAAACAAGTCCAAGCATACATTCAGGACCTTGCTCTGTTGTGGATTAAATGTCCATGTGTGGTTTTGTCATCACAAAAAATGATATTGTCTTGACCAGGAACCAGGACATCTCTTCCTCACTTTTGTCTGCTTCTGTGCATGTGTATAACTGTTAAAATCCTGATGGTCTTCATCCATTCAATATAGGTTGTTGTGTCCTATAATGGTTTTGAGAAGTCTCTTTAAGAGGATAAGAAAAGGACTTTTAATTGGCTGTCACATTATAGTGTCTAAGAAGAGGTTTATGCAATTTCATCACCCTGCAAAAAGTGACGGAGGAAAATAATTAAATACTCCATAAAATAATATGTGATGAGTTATACTTAACTAATAGTGCATGTGGTCTTATGGAAGAGAGATATCTCTCTTCCTCCCACTGTGACTTTTCTTCTTACAATAAGGTGTTCAGATTTCTGATGTGTTGGAAGTCATAATGCAAGATTATGTATCTATAATACATATTAGAATATAGCTGTTTTAAATATTTACTGGTGTTAAGATCTTTTTCCTCTTCTTGTATGTAACCAAACCTATAAACTGTAGTATCATATGAATACAGAAGTTATGCTTGTCAGAAAAAGCCATCGAGAACTTGATAGGTACTGGAATCTGATTATTTACAATATTAAATTGCCCAAAATGTGCCTGCTGCTGTCTTGGTCCAGGCCAACTAGTATGGTCCTAAACAATTCCTTACTATAGTATGGGAGTTACCATGGAGAAGGAACCATTTCCAGAGGACTTTCTTCATGCAGCTGCTCCCCTTTGAAAGATCAGAGCTCTAGGTTATATATACAGGCCTTTTTGTGCCATTGGACCTCAGTGCAAGTAAAAACCTGAACACATTTAGTATATTAATATATTTAGCTGCACTCACTCTTGTTCCAACCCAAAGCATATTGAAATATTTCCAGGAAAAAGGAAAAGCTCCAACATGTGGAACTGGATGGTCTACTTCAGAGTACTGCAGGTCTTCTTAGGAAGGTGGAAATTGATAATATAAATTTGAATACAGCTGTGAAAACATGGAGTTCTAGTTTTCAATGTGTTAGCTGATCTGTTTGGAGAAACAAAGGGAAATATGCTTAATCTTTCAAGTACTGACTCCCTGATTTTTTAAAATAAGAGATAATATGCGCTGTTGATTTAGGAAGTTAATTTGTTCAGGATTATAAATACTACTCAGTAGCAGATATATTCTTAATTTTATTCAGCTGTGAGATATTGGGAGACCGACATTTCAGCCTTTTCCTGGCACTGCATAGGAAATACTTGATGCAGCTTCCTAACCATCATATTGTTAGAAGTAAATCCCATTTTGAAGTACTCACTGGGCACTGTGCTGATGAAATGCATTACTTGAAAATAACAAGTTCCGGAAGTTGGCAGATTATTTTAAAGAGGGAGAAAAACCTAAATAAAACCCCCTGACCCTCAAAAAAAAAATTTCCAAAGAAAATCCTAGCAATCTCCGACCATTCCTTTAAAATCTTAACTCCCACTTGTATATCTAGCTAGAGCATAATTATATAAATATTAACAAGAAAAAAGTCTGACAAGGTGAAAGTTCAACTTGACTGTTTTATTCATGTTACTCCTGATTCTACACCTCACTGCACCAGTTTTCCTTTGCTTTGTCTCCATTGACAAGAGTTCAGTCACACTGGCATGGAACCAGTTTAATGAGGTAGATGATTACGCCAACAAGATTCTTAAAATTAATCTCTTAAGAAAGAAAGTTAAGCACTTTAATTAGGGGATGTTAGAATTTAAGTTACCCAGACAACATGACTCAATACTTTTGAAAGTGTTTTATGATAGCCTGTCATTTCCTGTACCTCATAGGGCCCATGCTAACTTCAGTGTAATGAACTGAACTTTTCTTATGTCTTTTCAAGGCGATCCCACTGTATTTACTGATATTCATTGAAATACTGTACAGCATAGGCAGTTGTTTTTCTTCCTGGAATGCCAAACTGTGGTAGCCTTGCCATGTCAGTTACGGCTGCCTTCTCTGATGTAGGACAACATTTCACAAATAAGGACAGGCCTGAACTAATTATTTCTTCTGTGGTCCTGGTTGTGCAGCACATCTTAGACCTGCCGGCATACAGGGCTATTACATTTGCTAGGTACGCACTCTTCCATTTACATCAGTTATAGCTGTGGGTGCTTATCACTATGTATATTAAGTTTTGGCCTTGTGTAAGACACCAAAAATAGGAATTGAATCATTGACAAAAACTAGTGACAAGAGGCTGGTCATGTAACTTCATAAGAATATGATAAAAAACCTGTATCTGAGGCAGGAATCAGATTGGATTTTATTTTTTATTTTATTTTTGGTGGTATTCAGGAGACTTAATCAGGAGATTTAAACCTTTTCTTCTGCAGTTCTGCTTTATTGTCTGTGTAACTCCCAATAACTAGACAAAATGTGGCATTCTTCCTTCCACTAACACCACTTACGATGCATCTTTACTTCTTTCCCCTGAGCCCATTTTTCCAGCATGCTGAATAAGTCATGAGTGCTTTAGCTTAAAGAGAGCAGAAATATCATGTATTATAATCCTTATGAGCAAAGGAGTTGTATCAAATGTCGACATTTCCCTACTTTCAGCCATTATACTCCATATAGATTTTTGTAATTAAAGAAACCAAACAAAAATTTTGCTTGGTATAATGAGCTGAGACAAATGAGGTAGACATAAACTGACTAGTACAGCTTTGGTATAATCCAACACACCTTAACCAAGAATTTTTTCTTGCTTTTTTTTTAAATAACTGCTTTTTTTTTAAATAAATGCTTTTTTCCTTTGTTACCTTGGGAGCTTTGATCTCCCTACCCATGGACCACAGAAAATCTCTCTCATACACTCTCTCTGGTGAATGTTAAACTTGTACCCATTTCTGCAAATATATCTATAATTTCTTTTTATTTTTACTCTAGGGAAAAAAACCATGCCAAGAATAAAGCTTTTGTTATATAATTCTGTAAAAATGTATTCTGTTAGTCATAAACCTATGTTATTCTCTACTGTATATCTTACTTTTCTTTCATTTTTCTGTGTTTATATCCACCCACAATAAAGACACAGGTTTGAACTGTCATGTCTTTTATTTTCTTCACCTTAGCAACCCAACTAAAGAATTTCATATTTGATGGGAGTACAGGTGCTATAAACACCCTATGACTCACAGGTCCCACTAATTGAGGAAAAAAACACATCCTGAAGGATAAAAAGTTTCATTAAAGGGGATACTTACTATTCAGACTGGTTGAATAAGATGTGAACAATTTGTGCATAAATTGTTCATCTTGCAAATGTATTTTTTAATCATAAATATTCAACAAATAGCTTTGAATTTGCCATTTTGAGTCTGTTGACTTTTAACAAAGCAGTTGCTTTTACTTACTCAAAAGGTACTGTTTTGTGTGCTTTACCATGTAAACCATACCCATGTATTTTCTTTTTCTTTTTTGATGAAGAATATTTACAGAAATTACATGCTACCTATTTCTCATGATCCATGCGTTAGGAAAAGTATTTGCATGCTGTGCACACAAACCTCATCCTATCACAATGGTATACAAATGCTTTCTGGAGCCTGAATACTAAACAAATCAAATAAACTTTAATTGACAATAGAAATTTTTAGTGTTCTTTATTTTATGTAGATTTCCTAGTTATTTAAATCTATTCATGTTCAGATAAATTTTGTAGAAAATCTTGGAGAAATATCCATCTAAACATCAGGCATGATAACATTTCTATTAATACATAAAACATTTATTTCTTTTAATAGCTTAATCTCAAGAAAAAGATTTTTATAGGACTAATTTCATTAAAATAGTTAAGCAATGAAATTTGTATCAACTCAGGAAAAGACAAGATACTAAAATTGTGCTTGGCAGTCTTTAGGTTTAGAATTCATTTAGAAGGCTGGTAATAAGGTCTGTTCCAAATCTCACCAGATTTTCAAGGGATCTTGAGCAAATCATGCATTATAATTGTTCTCTGATTTGTTCACTCTACTGAAGTCTGAAGAAACTAGTGGTACAGACTGTAATACAGGCAGAATTTGGCTCAAATCCTTTTTCGCTTCAGTTCCTCATCTATAAAACATAGCCAAACAGCAGAACACATTACCATGAGACTGTCTTGGGGGAAAGATCTTCTGAGTATAAGGTGGTAATGGCCCATGTGGAGTTCAACCGTCTGAAGTTGGCAAGTGTAAGGGTTTCTGTTTTGGTATGCAAAATAGTGAAGATATTGCTTTAGTATTAAAATTGTAGTAAAACACCCTTGAATATGTAAATTTCTGTCTTCTAAGTTACCTCCCAGTCACAAAAACATGCAGGCACTAAGAATTTATTGCATATCATTGGTATGAAGCATATGTCCAATTTATTAATCTTGGTTCAGTATTGGGAAATAAATAATGCACATGGAGTGCTGCTTCTCAGTCCAAGCAGAGCACAATTGCAGCTATTCATTCTCCACTTTAAAAATCTCTTATTTTTCACTGCTTTGGTTTATGGTTGTGAAATTGCTATCTTCCTTTGTCTTTTGTTTAACTGTTCTGATTCTTGTTGAACTGGTGGTGCTGAAGAGCATTGACTTCTCTTACTTTCCCATTTTATAAACCAATACCTTCTTGAGATCCACTCCAATAAAATAAAGAATTTTTGTGTCTGGCCTTTGCAACACAAAACCCAAAAAAAGCATGAAGTTTAGTCTTAAATGCAGAGTTGTGTTGTTCTCATGTAGAGTTTGGTGGGGAATTTTTAACTTGCATTACAAGATCAGTTCTTTTCTCATACTGCCCCTCAAACTAAGGTTTGCAATTTCCACAGACACACTGTTACATATTTTTTAAAAGTCTAGAAACAGAAATCACTACATAAATTATTTGTCTTCTTAAAAGTTGTGCACCATCTTTTCTCATCTTTCATGTACTTAAGACAAAGAGACATTTTCATAAACCTGTAGCATAAAAGTAGATACTAGCATTTCTCTCTGCTGGCATTCACAGGGGTAGAACACTGTTCAAATTTTTAACTTAGAACAAGCATGAAATTCTAGATTTAGCCAGTCAAAAGATATGATGATCCTACTGTATTTAGCTTTGGTGTGGCCTTACCTTGAGTACTGTGTGCAGTTCTGGGCCCCACAGTTTAAGAATGATGTGAAGGTACTTCAGTGCATCCCAGAGGAAGGCAACAAAGCTGGTGAAGGCTGGAAGCAATGTCCTATAAGGAGCAGCTAGGGTCTGGGATTGTCTAGGTTGGAGAAAATGAAGCTGAGGGGTAAACTCATTGCTGTCTCCAGCTTCCTGAGGAGGGGAAGTGGAGAGAGAGATGTTGATCTCTTCTCCCTGGAATCCAGTGACAGGACACTGGGAATGGGAATGGGAATGGGAATGGGAATGGGAATGGGAATGGGAATGGTTCAGAGCTGCACCAGGGGAGGTTTAGACAGGATATTAGGAAGCATTTCTTTACCAAGAGAGTAGTCAAACACTGAACAGGCTTCCTAGAGAGGCAGCCAATACCTCAAGCCTGTCACTGTTTAAGAGGCATTTCAACAATGCTCTTAATAACATGCTTTAACTTCTGGTCAGCCCTGAACTGGTCAGGCAGGTGATCTTTGTAGGTCTCTTCCAACTGAAATAGTCTACTCCATTCCAACTGGAGCCATTCTATTAATTTTTTTGCCTTGATTTTACCAATACATTTCTGTGTTTTGATAAAAACACTGCTTTTCCCATGTCAAAATGAATATTTTCTTTTTATTTTAAATCCTTTTTGGAGAAAAACATTCATTCTTTTAACACTGCGGCATGTGAGATGGTCCCTTAGAGAACTGAGAAATCAATGGAATAAGAAATGTTGTGTTCCTATGATTTTTTGTACAAAATCGTGACTGTCATTAACAATGAAATGTTTATTTTTCTCCTAAATAATACTTGACAGAATGTATTTGAGATTTCAGTTTCTCTTTTCATATGTTTTATATTTTTCTTCAAAATACAGATATCTTCTATTTTTCATCAAATCCGTGATGATGTTACTGTCATCGTTGGAGGATTCATTGTGAGGAAGAGAACACACTTTATTTTAAATTACAACAACCATGTAATTCCAGTACCATCCTACTGCATCTGAAAGTCTCAAATGAAGACACTGCTATTCAATGCATAATACACTGAATAAAACTCCTCAAACAGAGAACAAGGATATCTACGTGCTAAAAAGATTTAATTTGCTCTACTTCTACAACATGTGTCTGTGAAACTGCTAGAATGATGATGTCTTCCAAAGGCCATTTAAGAAGTTCTAAAGCTCAAAGTGGAAAAATTTGATCTAGTTCTAGATACCGCCCACCATGAGTGATTGTGTTATTTAAGCAACAAGATATGCCAGACAATGCAGCAGTACTGATTAATGGACACCTTGGGTGTGTAGTGAGGCATGAAGTGAAGCTGATGCAAACAAGAAGTACATTAATCACAAGTTCAGAATCCTGAAGCATCTTATTGTCACACTGTAATGAATAGGTTTTACATATTATTTTTTTTTAAGTTTATTTTTAGTGCTGTCATATGTACTAAAATTTTAGGGCCTTTTTTACCCTTTAAAAATTTGAATTATACAAGTAATTTTGAAGCTGGTTAATAGTTTGGAGAATAGCCACTTTAAATTGTTAAAGGCTAAAGTCTTCAAGGGCCTTTGAAAATGTATTTTTATATATATTACAGTTCTACAATATATTTTGTAGGGGAAGGGAACACAAATGATTTCTTAATCATCCAATGTTAATATCTTAAGCTTTTAGTCACACTCTACAGATATCTTTATGCTTTAAGATGTACTGAACACTTTTTTAATGCTTATCTATTAAACTCTCTAAAAATACCTATCTATTAAGCTCTCTAAAACCTCCTATGCACCTTCTCACATACAATTCATGTAAATATGTATATTATTATCTTCATAGCAGGGATGACACTGTCTACTCCTAAAATGTAGCTACAGTTACACACCACAGAAAAGGTTAAGGGTCTTTAAATGAAATCTGTCTGTTGCTGATTCAGGAAATACTGAAAAGTTGAAGTTTTCCCAAGCAATTGAGTATTCAAAGGTCAAGGTCTGTGAAGTGGTTCATGACACCTTCATTCTAAAAAAGTACTTCATGACTTTGGACATGTAATTTTCAAAAGTGCAGCTGGTGATACGCGCTGTATGTTTTATGTAATAATGTCCACAGCTCCACATAGTATCCCCTTACATTCAGCTCATGATATTTTCTGATGTTTTCCTTCTTATGACTGAGGCATTTCTGTGTCATACAAAATTTATTTATTTTATTCCTGTTCCTTAGCAATGAACTATGGGATTTGAAAAGATCCAAAAGAAGCTTATGTTTCTAACTGATAGCACATCTGTGTCATTTATATGTTCCTGGGTGTATCAGCAAGGTTATAAGTCAACACAGAGTTCTCATGAGTAATTGCAATAGATCTTGCTAAGGTCACAAAGATCACCACCATGGCAAGACATTAATGCTGTATTAGGAGAATATACCAGGATTTTTTTATTGTAGTGCTGATAGTTTTGGTTTGACCGATCTTGCCCCTTGGCCGTACAAATTTTTTACTACAAATACTTCTTTCCTATCCTCCTTCCACTTAATGCCAGTGTTTATTTATTCATTTTTATATTATCTACTTTAAAGATGAATGCTCCAAGGGACCTTAGAAATTCTCTAAAAGCATTTCAGCAAAGAATAGTTTTCTGTCAGTGTGTAGCTTAGCTAATATTTTCATCTTGGAATCCACTTTAGAAAATACAGTTAAGTTATTTATTTCATTTTAAGTGGGGTAGAACAAGGTTCACCAGACAAAAATATCAATTACATAAAACTCTGAAGCAAATCCACTGTTTATAATGTAACTTTGTCTGTTTTTAAAATTTTCACAGTTTTCTCAGAATTGTAAGTATACTGTCAGTTGTCTTGTTTTAGTGCTGTTGATTCAATTCACCCAGAGTCAACGAAGTTTCAAACCTTAGTAGCCCTAATAAACTAGCCCTAGTAGCCCTAACCCAAATAGTAGCTTAGTAGCCCTAACCCAAATAACTATAGATTTATCTTAAATTTATTACATTTTTAAAATTTTTGCTACCCTCAAGCAGGTCAACACTCCCGCCTAACTTGATGTCAACTGCAAAGTTACTGAGGATGCACTCCATCCCTTTGTCCAGATCATCAATAAAGACATTAAACAGAACTGACCCCAATTCTTTAGTGAGCTTTAGTCCTGTCCTATCTCATGCAGTCCGCAATAAGGTGACACCTGTTGTTCATCTGAGGGTCCATGGGCTCCTGTAGGGTAGATACGTATTGTGTCAATTGAAGAAAAAAAAATATTAAAAAATATGTATGTATATCTCATGACTTTTAATTCAGCTGTGTTTGGGGGACTGTATTATGGTTTCTATAAAGCATGTTAGCTAGGGGCAAAAGGCCTATTAGAAGGGTCTATAATATTACAGCACAATAGATGTGAAATAGTGAAGATGTCTCAACATACTCTCACTGAAATACAGTGCAGATATAACTTGTGCACGTCCTACCCCCAAACTCTTCTAGTGCTACTTCGGGAAACTTGTGACGCTCATATGCACTCTCAGGTCACATCCAGAGTGGGCAGCACATACTGTTAGACTGATGCTGATAAAACATTGCTCTTCTGACTTATGGTATAGCAGCACATTGTCTCAGGCACTCTGCACCGAAAAATACAGGAGGAAGTTTCAGGTTTTAGGCCACAGAAGCACAAAATTGGGCTCAAAGGAGATCTTTGTGCTCAGTGTTATAACAATGGACGACTAACTGCTAATAAACACTTTGATTTCATGATCATTTCATAGGTGGGCAGTCTCTATATGTTTTTAAAATGAGGATTTCATATTGAATGTAAAAAGAGAGACATTGAGATGTCCAGTCACAACACCAACTCCTGAATTAATAGAATTTAAATATAACGTCCATCTTAATGTTTTAATGTCTTTTTCTGGGAGATTCTCTCACACTTAAAAGATTCCAGCTGTAAATCTGCAATCCAGTCAGATAGTCTTTTAGTAGCTGGTCTAGTTTTCTCCTCAAGTTTCCACCTCCTTGATAATTTCAAAATCTGAATCTTTAGTCTTTGACCTTCTTCATTTCCTAATTATGATTATCCTTGCTGCCCTTCTTCACCTCTTTTCATTTACTAATGCAAATCTTCTGAAGTAGGGGAGCAGAACTGTGCTGTACTCTTGAGTTGGAGGAAGCACGACGGATTTCTGCAGAGATAAAGGTTTGTATTTACGTTTGTTCTCTACTAAGCTCCCAGTAATTGCTAATATCCAGTTACGCTTTTTTGACCACTTTCACAAAATCTCAGAGGTTGAAAGGGACCTCTGGAGATCAGCTAGTCCAACCTCTCTGCCAGAGCAGGTTCACCTACAAGAGGTTGCACAGGATGGTGTCTGTGAGGGTTTAGAATGTCTCCAGAGTTGCAGACTCCACTCTCTCTGAGCAGCCTGTTCCAGTGCTCTGCTACCAACAAGGTAAAGAAGTTCCTCCTCATGTTCAGATGGAACTTCCTATGTTCTTTCAATCACTGCAACGGTGTTTTGATGGAACTGCTTATATGTCTAAGATCCTATTTGTTATAACTGTTTCGGGGCTTGTACTTTCTATTCAAAGACAGGGGGTTTTATTCATGTATATCACTGTATTTGTTGACGCGGAATTTAGTTTGATTTTATGTTTACAAATGTGAATTGATTAGTTATTTTGGCAAATTTTGTCATTACTTTCCACTTATTATGACTTTATCAGTATTTTCAAGAACAAAAGCCTTAGAACAGGTCCCTGTAGTTCTCCCTCCACTGGTGACCTCCCTACACTGAGAAAGCTGACTAATTATTCCTATCCTTGACTTGCTATCTCCTAGCCAGTAATTAACTTGCAAGATTAATGGTTTACCTACTTCATACTTTTGTTTCTCTAAAACCTTTCATTGAAGAATGTTGCCTAGTACCTCTGAGAAAGCTAATTAGACTTCTTTGACTTCATCTTTCTTGTCCACACACTTTTTGACTCCTTTAAAAATGTTTTACATTCAGTCCTTCTTTTATAAGAACCACGCTGACTTTTCCACAACATTATTATAAGGACCACAAATCTCATTCTTTCATTTTGTATTAGTTTGATTTGTCTTTCTGGTTAGCATTTCAACAGGTCGTTCTTAAAGTTTTGAAAAAGAAAATAAAAAATCACCTTTCTCCTCCCTTACAAAGAAACCAGAATAAACACGTTACCTTTCATTCTACAGTACTAGAGCAGTTATATACGAGAAGCTATTACTACATTAAATTTTGACAGTTTAGCTATTTCATACTCAAGTTTCTTTACAACTCTTAGGGGAATACCAGCTGGTTGTATCAATTTGTTACTGTTCATTTTGTTGAGTTGTGCTGAAACCTCTTCTATTCACACTTCAATTTCAGACACATTTTCTGATGAGCCTTCTGTGAGGAAAGGTTCTGGTGTGGGAATGCCTAAGATCTCTGGCAACAGAAACAGATGTGAAAGAATAAACTACTTTTCCTTCTAGTCCTAAATTTTTAGGCACTTCCTTCACTCTTTCATGGTTTATTGACCCTACAGACTCCCTGGCAGGCATCTCATATTAAAGATTTTCTCACTGATTTTTTTTCCTTAGCAAGGTGTTCCTCAATTTTTGTTTGTTTGTTTGTTTGTTTTTGTCTGGGGTGTGTGTTTCTTGTGTTATTTGGCTTTTTACATTTAATTTTCCAGAGGTAATGTTATTTTGTATTTTCTTTAGATGGACATGACTTTATTTTTTTGAAGGATATTTTCTTACTTCAAATAGCTTTTTGTATTCTTTCACTTCATTTTACTGTATTTTTTAAGTCTTTTCACAGCTGTCCCTCATTTCTCTGGGCATCTGTAAACAATCTCCATATATGTAAGCATTTTAGGCTTTCTGAAGCTTAGTAGCTCCTTAACTGAAAGAAAGGTCTTTCCTATGTTGAAATGTAGGATTTTTTTGTTTTGACTAGGGTCAATGAGCTTAGATTATTGTTTCAAACTGAATACATAACTTTTAGATGAACTGCACACAACTAAGGACTGAATAAATCCTCTTGATCCTTAAGATTTGACTTTCTTTTAATATAATACTCTAGTTTAGGATACATGTTGCTCATGATCAGTGCTGGAGCTCAAACAACGGTTTCTCTATTCCAGAAACATGTTCCAAGTACAGATCTACCTGTTTTACCAAAAAAAAAAAAACAAACCAAAACAAAACAAAACACCAAACAAAACCCAACATATCGCTATATTTTAAACTCAAAACTTCCATCAGGGTCCCTGTCAGATTGTCATTCCTAAAGAAAACCAAACAAGATGCCCTGCGCATTATTGATGAGACGTTATAATTGTAGGACAAATTGTTATTTGGACAAAGGCTCAAGTGTGCCTCAGAGAGAAAGGAAGCATAAAGGCCTGAGCCAGAGAGCTGAGAAGATGGGTAGTACCTGCAGTCTAAGTCACATAGCTGTACTTAATCTGTAAAATTATAATAAATTGCTTCTATCAACAAAACCACACATAAATGCAGCTACAGTCATTGTGGGCAGCAGATGTGCTTGAGCAGAAAGTGAGGACCCACACTGATTCTACTTCAAAAATCATTTCCGCTCATCTATCTCTACAATACTACAAGATGGAAATGAAAAGATTATTAAGAATGTGTGCATGTGATGGGAGCTGGGAGGGAGAAAGTGCAGGGGGAGAATGCAGGTATCTTTAAAAACCTATGGGATTTTAGCATTAATGGCAGCAGCTGAATTCAGTATGTGGTGGATCAACATCAATAACATTCATTTATACCTTAACAATGAACTGAGGTGAGTATAGATTGGCCCTTTCCCAGGTCAATCTTGCCTCCTAGTGAATTGGGGCAGTGAGAATTTGATGGCATTTCTACTTCACTTCTACAGCTTTGAGGTTGTTGAATCTAAATTCTGCAATTTCTATAACAGCAACCGTACCTATTTGCATGCTAAAAGTTAGTGAGACTGATGTTGTTGAAAACTGTTGATTATACAAAAAAAATTGCTTACATGCTAAATAACTGGTGTTCAATTCTTATTTTTTGAATGAATAAATGCGTCCTAATATAACCTACGCTCCTTTAAGAAAGGTTGAATAGGAGATAAAAAGTTGATCAAAAATAACCTCCAGTCATGTTTATAAGTACAGCAGTTGTTCATTGTCACGTATCTAAACCAGGACAAGCAAAATCTATTCAATCATAAACTTGTCCTTTATAAATCACCCTCTGCAGGTTAAAAGCAAAGAACATATAAGTGACCCTTCAAGCCTCATGAAGATTTAGATCGGTCTCCTGGGGAATATCATATATGAATGACACCATCAACTGATATTATTTCTCCCCTGTGAAGGTATAAATGATGAGCTATAAAGGCATAGATTTCAATTTTCAGTGAAAAGCTTCATGGTCAGATCAAAAATCACAAAGACTTCCCAAAGTGGAAGGTGGATACTACAACACTACAAAGAAATCAAGGGATGTCAGGTTAATTCTAGCTCTGTTGCAAGCTTTCTTACTCTTGACTGTGACCTAGGCTGCGTCTGTATGGTCTGTAGGAGAAAGAGATGGGATAAAAGCTGTGCTTCCTGACCCTGGTTTGTGTTTCACATGACTGACAAAATGGTGTGTCTAGCTATTTATAGAGTTTGAATTGTGTTGTCTTATGGGGTGGCAATGTAACCCCTCATGAACACCTTTGTTCAGGTGTTATTTTACTGTGTGAAGAGAGACTGCAAGCAGGATATGTACAGCCAGCAATACGCACCAGTTATCCACTAGCTAGTACACAATAGATAGGTAGGATTGGCATGTTACCAACTTAGCTGTTCATGTGTTCACCATCATCATCTGTTACTTTAAACTGGCTTTAAGCAGTCATGTTGGGTTGTCATCTTCTGTTTGTTTGTGCGGGTTTTTTAGGGTTGTATAATTTCCCATAAACATCAGGGGTTTTTTTCATGAATCCTTATTATCCTTCATGAGTCATTATTATGATCTCAACAATTTATCTTTCTATACTGTAACTTTTGTTACCTTGTATGGCTTTAGCTTAAATAATCTCACACTGCTCAACAACATTTTTTCCTGTAAGAATGAGTGAAGGTATCACTGCTAGGATGCACAAAATCAAACCTTAGGTCACAGACACGTGACCACACAGGCCACAGTTTACTGTAGAGCTATTCCGTAAATAAACTTGTTTATCTTCTTTGGCCAGCCTCAATAGTGTAGGATATACCCAGACAGCCCACAGTGACAGTAAGTGCACACTTGGGCTTTTTCCTCTGCCATGCTTTAGAATTCGTGCACAGGGTTTTTATTGTAAAGGTTTTGTATTCAGACCCTGAGGCTTTGAATATAGCAATGCAAAAATAAATCTGAGCCTTTCTAGTGGACATTATATTTTGCCCATAATCTTAATCTTCATTAATTCCTAGTTTATCATTTGGAAGTAATAATTTGTATCCACTTCACTAAGATGCTTTGAAAATATTTTCTTTAGTATGTCTTCTGTTTCATAGAAGAACCTGTTTAAATTTCAGTATGATCAGGAGTCAAGTAATATCATGAATGGTGAGGTGGAGGGGTTATAATCTTTATTTAAATAGTGCAGAACTAGCTGCACTCCTTTAATGATCACTACAATGTACTTAAACTGTTGGAAATGTATTTCAGTTATGCTGTGAGACAAAAGATGCGCCAACCCCACATGAAATCTATTCCTTCCAAGTCATAGAAGCATAGTTACTTTCTGTAACAGTTACATGGTTGATATAAACATTTTGACAGAAAATATTTGGTGGTGAATGCAGTGTAAAACTATCTGAGAATAAATGTACTGTGACTTGGAACATAAGATACAATTTTCTTTGCATAGAGGCAAAATGCCTCTATGCAAATGACAGAAGAGTTCACAAAACCTATTCTCCTCCTAAAATTGCAATTTGACCTTGTTTTTCAATAGGAGTATTTCAAAAAGTTAAACTTGACAGTCCAAGAATTTTCACAGACTTCTGTCTGTAAATTGGGAATTGCAATACAATAATGCCCAAACGCTTCTTTAGTGTTCTGTACATGAGGATATTAAAAAGACACCCCGGGACCACCAGACCATGGTACTCACAGTAGCAACATAAAATTGTACGTTTTACATTAATGGCTATTGGCATCCAGACTTCGTGCTTAGCAAACTTTGTACCAAAAGACCATGAATCTGGGCTTACTCTCTCTTTTTGGGCTACAGAAGTTCTCATTGTTTAATGCAAATGAAACATTTTCCCCAGGAGAGTGATAGGGCAAAACCTTTAGGGTTTGGACACTTCCCTGGGCAAGTATAAAGTAGAGTCTCCTTGCACAAAGAAAATAAATTTACTTTTCTATGGATATGTTTTTTTCTCAAGTCTTGGAAGGCTGTTGAAACCCTTCAGTTGGTAGGTATATGAGAGTCACCATCACCTCTACATGCTCTACCTTTTAAAAAAACAGGTTTTAAATACTTTTTCTTGGAGCAAATAAAAGGCTATGAGTGCTGAAGAGAGAGAATGAGACATTTCAGTACCAGAAAGAAACAAGATTTAAGGCATGCTTTTTATATTGGATTTTTTGTTGGCTGCCTCACACAGCTTCTTGTTAAAAATGCAAATCCATTATGAAAAGTTTAATATGTTTCATATATTATACAGGAAGTCTAGCTATCTATTTCAGGGAAGATTACTCTCTTGAGTTACAAGTAGATCTTCATTTTATCTAGTCTCAGGAGTTTTTATATTGAAATCTTTAGCTTTTATTATCAAGCCTTCCATATGTTATGTGCTTTGGTATCTGCAACGGCATCACCATTTTGGGTCTCATGGTGGGAGGGTTTACGGTGCTTGTTGACACCTCTGAGTCACTCCTTATACAGAAGTCCTTTCAGGCAAATTTCCCAATCAGAAGCTCATTGTCTTCCCTCCACCCATAGTGCTACACAACAGCCTGATTTCCAGTCACCCAGCTCAATTGGCTCACAGTTTGAAAGGTGTTTTAAGAAGCTGCATTTTGTGTACTTTAAGCTATGTAGGAAGAAGATTGGATCTATTTAACCACTGCCCAACAACAGTCCTCAGCAGGGAGGAGCTGCAGAGAGTACTCCAGACCTCCCTGCATCAGATTAACAAGTTTGAATGTCAGATAGGACTTTTGAAAATGCATCCATGTTAGCCAAACTCTATCTACACGGAAGATGATGCTAAAAACTCTTGCATTTATTTAAATGTTTAAAGAGGTGAGTCACTGTTAGGCATTTTTCAGAATATCTTCTTTCTTTAAGCCTTCTGTTCATAGGGCTGGAAAAATGAGCCAGCACGTGTGCTGGTTTTGGCTGGGATAGTGTTAATTGTCTTCATAGCAGCTAGTAGAGGGCTATATTTTGGATTTGAGATGAAAACAGTCTTGACAATGCAGACATGTTTTAATTATTACTAAGCAATGCTTACAGAGTCAAGGCCTTTTCTGCTCCTCACACCATACCACCACCAAGTGGGCTGGGTGTACACAAGAAGTTAGGAGGGGACACAGCTGACCCCAAGTGACCAAAGAGATATTCCATACCATGTGACATAATCCTCAACAGTATAAAGCTGGGGAAAAAGAAGGAAGGGGAAACACTTGGAGTGATTATGTTTGTCTTCCCAAATAACCGTTATGCATGGGACGGAGCCCTGCTTTTCTGGAGATGGCTTAACACCTGCCTAGCAATGGAAAGTAGTGAATTAATTTCCTGCTTTGCTTTGCTTGTGCACACGGCTTTTGCTTTACCCAATAAACTGTCTTTACCCTTCCAATTCTCTCCCCATCCTGCTGGGGGGAGTAAGCGACAGGCTGTGTGGTGTTTACTTGCCAGCTGAGGTTAACCCACAACAGCATGATATCAGGAAACTCCCATTGTTTGCGTGAGTTCCTTGTAAAATGAAGTGCGAATAAATATGGACCAGAGGTATTACAAGTATATTTAGCCTCTGTAGTGCAACAGCCTATCAAAGCAGTATAAATAAAAGACAGTGCTTCCATAAATTTCTAAGAGCTCCTTATGCCATTTAGATTGTATTCACACAGAGCAAGAACTTAGCATTGTAAATTAAATCACAGAAATATTGCATGTTAATACACTAACATCTCACAGCAAGGTCATTCTATACACCCTGTAGCAGCCTCAGGAAATAACGAGTAGGCTGAATAGATTACATTATAGAGCTGTGCTTAAATTAAATTGTAAAATACAGGCTCCAAAAATCAAGCAGAATACTAAAGTCCAACAAAAGATAAGAAATCTGAAGCATGGACATTTTTACCTCCATCTCAGAGTGCCATGCATGTGCTGTATAAAACACATGGAGCCAAATCCTCACTTGGTATAAATTGGTATAATTCCTAGAACCGAAAGGATCTTTGCCAACTCAGTCCAGTCAACTTTATCCACATGTATAAACTAATAAATTCACTTACTATATGGAGACTATTGAAATACTTGGACCTCATTAAAGATAAGAGAAAAAGTGAAATACTCTCAAGGAAATTAACAAGCAAGGGAATTAAAAATGAAATAAAAAATTGAACACAGAGGAAGAAAACAAATAAACAAAAATCCAAAACCAAAGAGAGGTTCAAATGATCTGTTTTAAGATTCCAAAAGTTTAAGTGGAGGAGGGCAAGTATTTTACTACAGTTAGTAGATATTAATGTATTAATTAAGGGATGGTAAAAGGTCATGCTGGGGTGACAGCCTGCTGATGACACACTTAATTAGTTGAGTGTAATCTGTAGTGAGATTATGAGGAATTCTAAAGCCACAGAACAATGGCACAAGAAGTCTTATTAACTCCAAAACAAGGCTAATTGGACAGAAGCTTTTGAGCTACTCAAGCAAACCTGGTGGAGCCTCTATAACTGTAAGCCCTCTGATAATTTCCTGACGTAATTTAGAAAAAGTCAACAAAATAAAGGATGAAAAATGCTTTATAAAGAAACAAGTATAATCAACTAACCACAAAAAAAAAAAAAAGGCTGAAAATCAAAGCGCTCTGAAAATGTTTTCTCCAGCATCCCAAGTATGGGTAGCACAGTTCATTTCAATGTTCCCCAGTGCACTGTTTCAGTTAGTGATATATATTAGAACAGGTTGCTCCTGGCTATATTTTAAGACCACCTCTGTGACCATTCCTATCCCCATCTTAGGTATTGACTTCTCCATGTCCAAAATTACTCTTCTGAGCTGCTTGATGAGTGCTGTTTTTCAGAGGTTATGACAACATAGGAGAGGAAGACGCATGGACTTTAACTGATAGTTAATAAACAAAGGAATAGTCTGAAATGTTATGGTGCTATTGATTTTAAAAAATATCAGGTTTCAATGGGTCAGTATGCTAAGTGGATGTGTCACGGAGAGTGTTAACACTGTAGCTCTCCCTACAGATATATACTCTACAGCTTCATATTAGGACTTTTAAAAATGTGTGAATAAGTCTTTGCATTATATTTCTAGTGTTAATTCACTCTTTAGCATGTATCAAAATTCAGGTAAATATAACAGGTAGGTATTAACAGTCCCATATAGCAGCCTACTTCAAGAAACACTGAAACATCAGGCAGTCTGAAGTCTGCAGCTGTAGCAGTATCCAGGCAGATTCTGAAATCAAGTTTTACAGAGTTGAATTGCTCTTACATTTTTGATACAGGTGTCCCTCGACTTTTCAATCATCAAATCATAGAATGGTTTGGGTTGGAAGGGACCCTAAAGATCATGCTATGGTCAGGGACACCTCCCACTAGACCAGGTTGCTCAAAGCCCCATCCAACCTGGCCTTGAAGACCTCTAGGCCATCCACAACTTCTCTAGGCAACCTATACCAGTGCCTCACTACCCTCACAGTAAAGAATTTTTTCCTAATAGCTAACAGAAATTTACCATCTTTCAGTTTAAAAATGTTAGCCCTTATCCTATCACTACAATCCTTAATAAAGA
This sequence comes from Chionis minor, assembly GCA_013398295.1. Lineage (NCBI taxonomy): Eukaryota > Metazoa > Chordata > Aves > Charadriiformes > Chionidae > Chionis > Chionis minor. Next base: position 316,537 of record VZSF01002917.1, read on the forward strand.
GTCCCTCCCTATCTTTCCTGTAGTCGTCCTTTAAATAGTGGAAGGGCTTCTCTTCTCCACGCTGAACAATCCCAGCTGTCTCAGGCTGTCTTCATGGGAGAGGTACTCCAGCCCTCTGATCATCTTCATGGCCCTCTGGACTCACTCCCACAGGTTAATGTCCTTCTTATGTTGGAGGCCGGACCTGAATGCAGGACTCCAGGTGTGGTCTGACCAGAGCAGAGTAGAGGGGCAGAATCACCTCCCTTGACCTGCTGGCCACACTTCTTTTCATGCAGCCCAGGATACATTTGGCTTTCTGGGCTGTGAGCGCACATTGTTGGCACATGTTGAGCTTCTCATCCACTGACACCCCTAAGTCCTTCTCCTCAGGGCTGCCCTCAATCCATTCTCCTCCCAGCCTGTATTTGTGCTTGGGATTGCCCCGACCCATGTGCAGGACCTTGGACTTGGACTTGTTGAACTTCATGAGGTCGCTGTTGACTTTAAAATGAGATGAATGAGGGCTTGAATGTTCTTTTTCAGTTTTTGATTTTTTGAAACTTTTCTTTTTTTTCTTTACCACTTCTAAAAGTTAAAAACAACCAAAGAGATGTTTTAGAAAGTTGGGGCAGGGGAGGTGGCTTTGCAGGTTTATTCTTTTGATTTGTTGTTTTAATATATTCTGGGCTGAAACCATATATGCCAAGGTTTAGCTTGGAGCAATTTTTTTTTTTTTTTTTTTTTTTTTATGGTTGAGTTATAAACTCAGAAAGAAGGGGTTATAATAGAAACACTGACAGGCATTTAACTATAACTGTAGTAGTAGGGTCGTTACAATAATTGGATTTGGGGTGGAATGCAAAGCTAAATTTACAGATTCTTTCTGCCTTGGGGAAGTCATTCATTTCTGTCTGAAACAGCTAAGGCAAAACTTAACATCAGCATGGAAAAAGACACTAAAAAAATGAACGGCTCCATCTCTACTAGCTCTAAGAAAACAATTGTTACTTGATGGATTTAGTGATGCATGAAATATGTGAGCCTGCATCTGGGAATCATTATCAAAAAAAAATAAATTGATTTATATTGACTGTCTTAATTTCTTGCTTTAAGTGAAAATGGGAAAGTTGATATCTGACACGAGTTTTTCATTGGATAGTTCACTGGAGTGTTAAATTAAACAAAAATACCCAAATAAAACTGAAGAAATAAAGGTGGAAGCAATTAAGAGCTTATCCTGTAGATCTTCCTTCTGAGGGTCCTATGGTTTAATTCAATTTAAAAAAAACCAACACCTTGCCTTTCTTGTTGGTTTTTTGCTATTGTTTTACTGAGTTTGTCAGCTTTTAATAACATCTTAATGTTTATGCACGTGAATGAAATGACTTCATTCTGTCTGGTAGATAAATAAGATAAAGTCATCAACAAATTACACCCAGTAGCACTATTGGTATTAGCTGTGATAATACAAAAACTTTGCAGAAAGGCCTTCACACCTCACAATATTTTTCAGTGTTATACCCTTGTCAAGCCTGTAGTGCCTGTACATATCTGTCTCTTTAAAATACCCATTAAGCTGCCTCATCAATATCTCTCCTTTAGCTGATATAGTTTAATTTGTATTAGACATAGAAAGACATGCCAGGTCAGATCTGGAATTCAACTCAGTGGACTTAATTGCTCCACACATCCAGGCAGCTAGCACTGTGATTTCTATCAAAAAACAACCTTCATCAGTTGACAGAGAAGAGTTTGATTTTTTTGAAAACCCATACTTAACATGACCTAGATGATGATGTTCAATTATCGGTTAGACCCAACAACAGCGCTACTTTTAAGGTATACTCAAGCATCTTTAAAGACTTGGCTTGAGTGGCTGCACTTGTTGAGATAAAACTGAAGTAGCATTCATATTTAAGGATGCCTGCATCAGAAAATATTTGTAAGGACTTTGTATTTTCTAAGTGTGTTTGAGCAGAGGAAAGGTTTTAATGACTTTCAGTGACTTGCATGAGATCTGTTCTGTCTCCCTGGACTGGGTTGGCAGCTTGCATCTCTTTCAGGAGATCATTAGGTGTTATTCTTCCTTGGTGGTCTGTATGGTAAAACGAAACTCCTAGTATCTAGTATAGCCAACTTGTTATACTATTCAGAAAAATGCTTTCAATGATAATTGAAAATTGCTGGTATGAACATATATGGGCCTATTTCAACTCCACTCTGAGCTTCCAAGAGCACAGCTCTAAACAGCCTCTGGATTACACTTTTCTCTTTTTTCTTCTTTGTCTGACAGAGGAGAAATCCCTTCACTCTGTCCAGTTAATTTGGTACTGTGCATGTGCTTGATTGCCAATGTGACACCCACCTACAAGAAGGGCCGAAAGCAGGATCCAGGTGACTACAGGCCTGTCAGCCTGACCTTGGTACCAGGAAAGGTTATGGAACAACTCATCCTGAGTGCACTCACACGGCAAGTGAAAGACAAGCAGGGGATCAGGCCCAGCCAACATGGGTTCATAAAAGGCAGGTCCTGCTTGACAAACCTGATCTTTTATGATCAGGTGACCCACCTGGTGAATGTTGTTTACTTGGACTTCAGTAAAGCCTTTGACACAGTCTCCCACAGCATTCTGCTAGAGAAGCTGGCAGCCCATGGCACAGACAGGTGGACTCTTCACTGGGTTAAAAACTGGCTGGATGGCCAAGCCCAGAGAGTTGTGGTGAACGGTGCTAAATCCAGTTGGCAGCAGGTCTCAAGAGGTGTTCCTCAGGGCTCAGTTTTGGGGCCAGTCTTGTTTAGTATCTTTATTGAGGATCTGGACGAGGGAATTGAGTGCACCCTCAGTAAGTTTGCAGAGCACACCAAGTTAGGTGGGAGTGCTGATCTGCCTGAGGGTAGGAAGGCTCTGCAGAGAGATCTGGACAGGTTGGATTGATGGGCTGAAGCCAATTGTATGAGGTTCAGCAAGCCCAGGTGCCAGGTCCTGCACTTCCGTCCCAACAACCCCAGGCAATGCTAGAGGCCTGGGGAGGAGTGGCTGGAAAGCTGCCTGGCAGAAAAGGATCTGGGGGTCCTGGTCGACAGTTGGCTGAACGTGAGCCAGCAGTGTGCCCAGGTGGCCAAGAAGGCCAATGGCGTCTTGGCCTGTATCAAGAATAGTGTGGTCAGCAGGAGCAGGGAAGTGATCATGCCCCTGTACTCAGCACTGGTGAGGCCACGGCTTGAGTACTCTGTTCAGTTTTGGAGGGACATCGAGGTGCTGGCGCGTGTCCAGAGAAGGGCAACGGAGCTGGTGAGGGGTCTAGAGAACAAGTCTTATGAGGAGCAGCTGAGGGAATTGGGATTGTTTAGCCTGGAGAAAAGGAGACTGAGGGGAGACCTTGTCACTCTCTACATCTACCTCAAAGGAGGTTGTATCGAGGTGGGGGCTGGTCTATTCTCCCAAGTAACAAGTGATAGAACGAGAGAAAATGGTCTCAAGTTATGCCAGGGGAGGTTTAGGTTGGATATTACGAAAAACTTCTTCACCAAAAGGGTTGTCAAGCATTGGAACAGGCTGCCCAGGGAAGTGGTAGAATTGCCATCCCTGGACGTATTTAAAAGACAGGTAGACGTGGTGCTGAGGGACATGGTTTAGTGGTGGTTTTGGCAGTGTTGCATTTATGGTTGGACTCGATGGTCTTAAATGTCTCTCCCACCTGAAGTGATTCTGTGATTCTGTGCTGACTACCTACACAGCTGCTGCTGACCATACCCCCAAAGACAGATGTGAGACTCAGCAAGGTGCTTCCTCCCTCTCTTGAGCAAAAAGTTGGAGCGAAGGTAGAAGAGAACGTTCTCTGGAGCTGGTTTCACCACTCTGCCATAGGAGTCTTAGTACTTTTTATAAGTAACTTAATTCCAGTATAGTTAGTGGACTTGTTGTGAGCCGAAACAAGGTGAGGTAAACTAAAAGGTTTAGCTTTAGAATTATTTCTAAGTTCAGCTATAAAGGTGCCTGTTGGAACAGTGTATTTTGCCCTTGTATTAGTTCTATAAAACCTTGTTTTCTTAAGCAGTGCCTGTGTTTGAAATGTTTTTTTCCTTGCCTTCTAAAAAGATATTCAGTATAATGACTGTGTAGTTATCTGTTAGCATCCCCACAATGCTCTTTATAAGTGAGTACTGCCTTGTATCTTGGGACTGAATTTCTGCAGCTGGTGCACAGTAATTCATTAGACAAATGTTGCTACAGGAAACATAACTATAGAATTTGTTACTTGGCACTCTCCAATAGCAAACTGCTGACATACATGGTTAACCAGAAATGTACGTGAAGTTACGTTTATGGCCTACTTAAATACTAAATGTAAGAAAAAAGAAACAGAAAATTGCCAAGAATTGAATTAAGTCTGGCTGTTGATTTAATACAATACTGAAAATGGAAATAGATGTAAAAATCTTACTGATAATTCTTTCCTTTTAATATTTTTCAGTGCAGTTTTTACTTTCATCTACTTTTCCAGGGTGAGGATTCTACAAAGCAATAAAATTTTATGTTTGGAAGTTTTCCACTAACAATAGTGGAATATTTTTGTATATTTAATCTCTTTCATTTTTCTAATGTGCTCAGTATTTGCCATGACTCTCTTTCTTGTCTCATTTTTGTAACAGTGTCATAATCTCTGACATTTCTGTGATTTTGATGCTTGGTTCTCATTTACAACCTGGTCTAGTGGGAGGTGTCCCTGCCTATGGCAGGGGGGTTGGAACTCGATGATCTGCAAAGTCCCTTCCAACCTAAACCATTCTATGATTCTATGATTCTATGACTCTGTGATTTATCCACAGGGTTAGCTCGTTTTCCAGCTGCTTTCACTGTTCTGAGAAACTGTAATGGTAGTCAGGAGTAGGTAGACATTTTTTATTGCCTTGGGGGGGTGGGGGGGGGGGCAGAAGTTTTTGGTTTGCCTCTGCAAAATAGTAATACTCTAATCCTCCTCTATAGCACTGTTAACCATTAACCTGGGCTTCTCACTTGGTGGTATACTGCAGCAAGGCTAGTTCTACAAGAGGAATGTGTTGGTTTACAAGAAGAAAACTGACCACTTTTGTACAATAGTTTATCTGTCATCATTCGACTTGTCCAAAATACTTCTGTTCCAGAGCAGTTTCATACCAGTTACTTGCCTTTTTGAGAGGTGCCTTTCAGTTTTTTTCAGACAAAATATGGAACAGTCATTGCAAAATACTTATTCCAAAATAGTAGGTAATGTTCCCGCATGTTCTGCAGATTCTTAGCCTTCTTTACCTAAATGCAAATTACACTGGGTGGAAAATTTTGAAGGAGAGAAGGAGGAAGTTTTAGGGATGGGGTATTTACTCATTAACAGTTTCTTTGATGGAGATGTAAGCTCTAGACCATAGAGTTTAATGACATAACTAGTAGAAAGTAGTATTGTCTGAAACCTTTTTATTGGCTAATTGGGTGTCCTTTCCTTAATCTGCCCTTCTAGCAGGTTTTCCATTTATGAAAGAAGCAGTATTGTAATTGACTATCTTTCTACCTACAGTATCTTGTTCTGGTAGTAAATGTTCCCACTGAGATTTGAAGAGGTAAAATGTCTTTTTTTTTTTTCTTTTTTTTGGAAATCTTTAACTAATGTCATATTGTGATCTGATTGTTTACCAGGTTTTTAATGTCAGCTTCTCTTCCACCCATGAGATGATTAAATGTCTTAGATATGAAGGTGCATTTTCACTTACAAACTATTTTTTTAGTGTTGCATTTGTTAAGGCACTTTAAAATTCCTTTCCCTACTATTAAATCGTGTTGTTTCTGATTGCATTCTATTCACAATTTACCTTCACTTCCAAATCATGATGTCTTGAATTTTAACGCTGTGACACTATCACTTCCCAGGAACACATTTACTAGCATGCAAACTTCAAATTGCTCAGGATTGCTGAAATTTTCATGTGTCTCACATCCAACATTTCCTTATTTGAACTGTGTATTGTCACACTGAGAAATTAGCTACTGAGTATATAAGAACATACAAACACTTGTGTAGGTTAAATTGAAGGTCTGTAAAGGTCAGTAATTGAGAGAGGATATCAATAACACTATAAGGATGTACTGACACCCTTTCTGCTACGTATTCACGTGACAGGCTCTGTGGAAGAGGTATCTGTTTACAGAGTTAGCCTTACAAGTAAAAAAAGGAAGGGTTCATTCCTGAGTATATACTTGAGAATACACATAGTACTCATACTGAGCACTTAGATGCCTGCATTTATTTTATAATGGAGGAAGAAAGTCTCTTCAGAAAAGGATTGTGTCTTAAATTCTCTCTAGATCAGCCATGAAGAGAGCACTTCAGGGCTGATGGCATACTTTCTAATGATGAGATTCCTAAATCAGGCACCTCAGGTAAGTGCTTAAAGTACAGTAACATAGATAGCTCTTTCCTTGGACAATTAGATAATCACCAAGGTAGGAGTCCAGAAGGTCTATGGCGCTCATGGCTAGCCAAGAGCCCCAGGTTCTGAAAATTCAGTTTCCTCTGTGCTTTATTTCAAAAGGGAAAGGGTGAGCAAACCTCCTGCAGAATAAGCAGCTGAAAATCTCAGAGCAAAGCCCCTGTGGATTGGGTTTACCTGCCCACAGAGTGCACATGCTAGAGAGGCTCTAGAAGAAACTGTTTGATGTGTTCAGCTCCTCACAGAAAAAAAGCTCATTTAAAAACAGGAAGGGAGTACAGGAAGAGAGAAAAAAAAAAAAAAAAGAATAATTGAGATTCTGAGTGAGCTGAATGTTTGGGTTGCTTGGAATAGAATTTATAGACTTTATTAATCTGCATAATATTGGAATATAAGATGATTCAAGCTCTTTTAAACCCTCTAAGTAATGTTTTTATTGTTCTCTTAATACAGCCTTTTTACACAATATTGTTTTCTGAATGTCAGCTTTATCATGAAATGTAATGATTCAGTATACGAAAGAACACTCAGGAAGCCAGTTTATTTCTTGAGTTTGGGCATGTGGATCTGATTTGAACAAAGATAAATGGTCTTATTTCATTACAGGAATTTGTCAATAACACTAGGTATGTCATGTACATTACAAAAGGTTCAATTTGGTCCTTTTGACATTTTATGAAGCAATGGTAATGAAATTTGTGACCTGCTACACATCTTTGTGTAAAACAAAACAACACTTCAGATTATTTACAAAATTTTATTGAAAAATGATGGATAAATAAATAATGTATTTTTGGGAAACTTTACAAATTCCATTAAGGAACTGAGAATAAACTCTCTTAAAACTATATAGCGCTTCATATAATAGTGTAACTTCTGCAAATAGTCTATACTAAGAAGTTTATTGCTATACATTAAAGAGAATCATTGCAATTATCAATAGGTACATAATAATTAGTAATCTGGACTTTGTGAAGAACCTAGGTAAGACCATACATTTTGCTCTAGAGTGTTTTAACATTTTCTCTTCATATAAAAGCAGTTGTGTTTAAATTCCTTAATTTGCAGCTGCTGTGAGATTTAAGCATTGTGAGCTTTGGTATTTTATTTTTTGTAGCCAAGTTCTCACCTTTGGTAAAATACAATATCAAGAATTTAAATTGTAGTAGTAGTAGTAGTAGTAGTAGTAGTAGTAGTAAAAGCAGTCCTTTAGTTTCCCCTTTCTTTGAAAAATAGCACAGAAATTTGTTCTTGTAACATTAGACTAAGCTACCAATTGGTTTACATTTATAAATATTGTGCAATTAGTGAAAGAAAGGGGAAAAGAATGTCTTTAACATAAATTTAGGAGGTAGGAGTCTACTTTTTTACATTAGTTCCCCAGCTGACTGAATGATGATACTGGAAAAAAATACTATAGCACTTTTCTATAGGATAAGGAACATAATACCTGCCTATCAAATGACTGCTATAATGATTTGTTATTTAATATCTGTAAGTTTCTGTTAAACTTAAAAGCATTAAATGTTAGTGAAGAACTGTCTGAATTACAACAAAGGTAGACAGCTCATTCCATAAAACAAGTGTGAAAAGGTATTGTCATGGCAATGGCTGCATCATCACAGGTTGTGAATTCATTGTACTTCCACTGCCACATCAACCAAATGAGAATAATTGGCTACCAGGAGAGAAAAAACTTTGCTTAAATCTTAACAGCAGAAAGAAGCTATTAGCAAAATGTAGCAATGGAAATACATACATTGGGAAAAGTAGCTATTTTTCAGTTAAATTATGATGTGTGGATTTGGAAAGTTTTCTCAGTCAGAAAATGTCCACTTAATAGACTGAAGAGCAGTAAGGGTTTGCAGAAATGTCTCTAATGGGAACTGATATTTGAAAACAAGGGCTAGGGGGACTGATTACTTTTCTCATTAGACAGCATCTCTAACTAAACAAATCAGATGTTGCCATATAACATTTCACAAAATCTGCCAAACTGAAGGATATAATCTGGAAACATACCATGAAATTAGCATAGGTCCATGCAGAATTGGATTCAACAAGCATTTTCATCTTATACTAATTGACAAAAAGCAGTGCCACTGCAGCACACAATTTCACGTGCAATTATTATTACAGGGACAAGTGAAAACATTCCCAACTACAATTTTGTCCTCATATTTTGATGTCAAGTGCTACACAAACCAATGTCTCCAGTAAGTAGAATTTTCTCTTTTTAATACTGTGCAGTATACCCTTTAGCAGCATCTTCCCCTTTTCAAAGCAAAAGGTTAAATGAGATCCTTTCCCTGCGTAGCTCTTGGGGGCTGTGCAGAAAAAAAGAGTAAAAATGTTTCTCAGGAAGGAGTGTGGAATTAGCTCGGTGTGCTGGCATATAGACTCCACTGTGTCAGGTTCAGTATCACAGAGCGAAGTAGTGATCGAGGACACACAGCCCTGAGGCCAAGGCTGGTTGCTCCAGGCTCTCTCTGCAGGTAGTGGGGAAAGACATCCTCTTCCAGAGGTAGTTGAGGGCTTCTGGATCAGGGGCTGTTCTGAAGATGTTCTCTGCTGAACAAGTATTAAATGCTCAAAGGCGGTGAGAGGGAGAAGAGTTGTGCATGGGGCTGCCTGTAGCCAAAATGAGCACTTAATTTTTTTGAGCAGACCAGCATTGCTTTAACTGGCAAAGTGGAGACCTCCCATGATAAGGTATTCTTCAGCACTTCCAGCACTTTTTGTTAAGAAGAACTGAGTTTAAATCACTTTTTTAAGTCAAGAAAAAGAGGAGATCATGCTGCCTTTTCTATACGCTATGCGAATACTTAATGAAGAGGCTTGTGTTTATGCATGACAGGCATCAGGGTGGCCATCTGGGAATTTATGTTGCTACCTTGCTGGCACTAGTACTTCTGTTCTCAGCAAGGTACTGAACATCCAGAAAATCTGGAAAAATGAACAAATATCTCTTTTTTATGTGCTGTATTCTATGTGCTTGACAAACTTACAAATATATCTTGGAAAACAGAAATATAGCAGTCCTTCTTCAATGCCTTTTTGAGTCCCTTCAGCCTCAGCTCTCCTTAAATGTCTTCAGGTTTGGTACGAGACGTTGACAGTTGAAGCTGGGACTAATAATCAGGTTATTGTTGTTAGCTGATATTTGATTGCTGATATTTGACAGATTGTTGACAGTTACCATTTATCAGGCCAGCACATTTTGTACACATGTACCTTCAGTAAAGTTCCTATCTCTAGCTGAGCCTTATGCAAGCTTTCTGGGAGAGGTAACCTTTTTGTTGATGATTTTGTTTTGGTTTTTATTTTATTCCCTTTGTTATGTGAAGCATACCATTCTTGCTAAATTAACCATAAACAGACAATACACTACACTGTCTCCATTATCAGGTTGTCCAATGAAGCATGACGTTCAGTTTCCTTGCAATTGGTATTTTAGCATAACTCACACTGAATGGTCACCAATGTTTAAATATCTGTAACATTATCCAGCTTTCCCTTATTTCTGATAATAATAATTTCTGATATCCACCTTCTGTTGCAGACAATGATAAAATTTAACATGCACTGCCCAAACAACAATCTCTTGCAGTTTGCTATGAAATGAGACTTTCTGGTTTTGTTGTCTGTTAATACTCTTGTTGAAGGAAAAAAAAAAAAATGTGCTAAGGTAAAACATCCTCCTCAACAACAGCCCAAAGAATGTGTGGGTCATATAGAGTCTGTTCCACAAGACATTTTTTTCAGTGGGGAGGGAATGAGCGGACAGTGAAAGGTCAATCCCCACTGCTTCACAAACCAATATTCTGCCTAACGCATGAAGAGATATATATGAAAGGGAAAGCAGTTATCAGTGTAACATTTCAGACTATAAAAATTCTTATAAAATAATTAAACGCTCTGTTTACTCTGATCAATTACTGTGCTGATGGTATTCTACCATGATGAAATCTGTGGTTTTGAAGAAAAGATTTTCTAATGTAGATAACATTTACAAAATTTCAGCACAAGCTGTGCTGCAGTTCAAAAGCAATGTGTGTTCTTCTGTGTAAACAAAAAAGATGCAGGATAGAAGCTACATATATTAGCAGTAGTAGGGAAACAGGATAATTAAAAGATAACTAGGAAGATAACTAAATGATAACAGAGACTAACCTGATGTGCTGAAGGCTAAGTGCAATAATTAATCTTGATACATGGTATATAATAAGGGCTTTCCAATATATTCTCCTACACTAGCTTGCTATTATGAAATCACAGTTCTTTGTGCAGGAAATAACTGGACTAAAGGCAAATGTTCATGTTAGACTAATGTAGTAAGTTCTGTGAAAGGTGCATTTTAAAGAGCAGGCAGGAACAACAGAACAACTCAAATAGCTATGGAATTTCTGAGGACTGCAAATATATAGGACCAACCCCCCTGCCCCTGGCTTTCGTCTTTCAATGACTTTGATGAAAGATGCTGGAGTGGTTGGTCTGGAGACCTGAGATTCTCTATAGAGGCAAAGGATCATTTAACTGCAAGACTACTTTAATCCTATTCTAGAAGGGAACATTTCTTGGGAGGAACATAGTTTTTCTATGTCAAACTGTCAAAATATGGACCTTGGGGCACTTTGCAGTTTGCTTGTTCAAATAAACAGATTTTAAGATTTTAAGGATGATAACCTCAACTTGTTTGCACCTATTACTTTTTTTTTAGAGTGCATATCTTATACCATCACAATCTTGTATTATTCTTTTTAGAGGTAGTACGATTTATAAAATAGCAAATGGTAGGCTACAGTCATTCATTATGTCGACTCTCTGGGGAAACAGAAAAACTATTAATTACTGTCAACTGTGATACTGGCTTCTATAATACTGACTTGTCTGAAATGAAATAAGGTCAATAATTTCCATTCATGCAGCTTTCCAAATACTGGCAAGCTTTTAATAAGTATAGTTAGAAAAGGTTTTACAACATAACACTTCCTTAGAGTATCAATACATGAAAGAAAGTACAATTGGTAGAAATAAATAATTTCTTCTGATTTTTAGCATAAAACATTTTTTCCACAAAACCAATGCTGGGCTACTGCAAAATTTCAGCTTTAAGAAAAAGAGATAAGAGAATGGAGAACATGGGGTGAAAAGCAGGAAAACTTGCTTGGCTGGGTTTGAAGACATCCTGAAGGTTTAACTATTCATAATCAGAATTGATAGGATGAACTGGGTGAAACTCCCCCAGTTTGCACTAATAAGGGATGTAGTTACACCTGTCTGTCTTTGGCTTGCCTGGCTACATGTCATTACTAACTCTCTGGCAAGCTGCAGTGATTCACATTTGCCACTTTACCATCTATGCTATAGTTATCTGTGTCATGGAAAGCAAAGGGAAGACTCAGAGGGTGCTCTGCACAGGAGGATGGAGTGCAGGGTTTTTTCTAGATCTCAATCAGAAAGATACAGCAGCATATAGTATAATAGCATTGCTTTAACAATAAGTTAGAAATAGGGAGAGAAATATAATTAGCAAGTGAATCTTAGGTCCCTTAAGATGCTGGGAATCCCACTTTCCTGCAGCATCAGAGTGACCCCGAGTGAATTCCCACAGCTCGCTGCACAGATCCCACCTGCACAGTCTCCCTCCCATATTGTGGTGCCTTTTATCTTGTGCAGGAAACAAAACCACCTTCTCCTGGCAGGGTGGGATGATGTCCCCTAGAATACAGCACTAACCAGCCTGGGGCATGCCAGCATCTTCCTTTATAGCAATGAATGCTAGAGGGTTGATTATATGGCAGCTACTTATGCTAAGAGTAATTAAGGCTTCTCAAGCCTCAAGTATGAGGCCCAGTAGAGCAGATGTGCCTTGCCCAAGACCATCAACTCCTCCAGTACGATGTTTACCCCAAGGAGCCTACTACAGAGGGCAGGTTAGCTAGTGCAGTATTGGGTAGGCCTGATGCACATATTACAGACTATTTACCTTAACAAGCCACAGAAGTCTCTCTGACAAAGCAGAATTAGGTATAAACCTAAAAAATTGAACTTTGTGTGTTCATATATCATCTAAATATGATTTCTCTGAACTAGTGAAGTTAGAAGGGTAGTTTATTTGGGGGAGGAGATAACTTGCTGAACATTCTTTTGTTTGCAGAACTTATATATTTTTTTTTAAATCTTCAACAATGTTCTTGAGAAGAGGAGCAGTGGGTGTAGGAATGCAAATAAAGAAGTAAAAATACACTTTGCATGCAATTTTATTGTTTTTTTCTGCTTAGCAATCAGAGTGTGAAATAATCCTTCCAGGCTATCATCTTCAAAAATATCTACATCATACAGGCAGACGTACCTTGTGGACATTGAGCCTGAGATTCTAGTTCTCTGCCTCATGGATATAAAAGCTTATGAAACTTCTGCTTATGTGAAACACAAATGCTTGAGGAAATACAGTCCATTTCTATGTCTTCTGTTTTGCTAACTCCATTTTTGGAATTCTGAGAGTCATGGTCTTACTCAGCTCTAATCCTGATTTATTTATAGTTACACCTCCTGTGATTATGCAATGACAAAATTACATAATCTGCCCGGTTTTCTCAAACACAGAAGAAAACAACTGTGACCATGCTATATGAGAAACTGTTGTGAAATCTGTTGGTTGTAAGGGATTAAATATGAAATAAACTAAATAAATTTTAGTTTTATTTTTGTTTGCTCTCTGGTAGGAGAATTCAGATTCTTGTAAGAACTGCCAACAAACTCTTCCTCTCATTCAACTGAAAGCAAGAAACTCCAGAAATCTGAAAAGCTTGTTTTGTAGTCCTCCGGGTTAAACTAGTAAGCCCAATAAGAGTTTGAAGAAAATCTTGAAGCATTTTGGCATTGTCTCATTGCTAAGATTTATTGGGTTGGTTTGAACAAGGTTTTCTTGGCAGGATTCAGTATGTGTCTTTTTGAGGAAATGCTGCATGTTTGCAAATCCTGTCACACTGAGCGGGAGACGAAGGTGTCTGACACTTCTGAGGAAGAACACAGAGTTACCAAGATCATGTTACCAATCACATGATTAGATGGAGCTGTATTTTAACAGGACTTACAGCTACTATTTATTCACAAGGGAATAGCAACAGATTAAAGTATATTTAGAAATCTGAGTCATATTTCACAGGGGAGAAAAGCAACTTGCCATTTCTGTTGCAGTACTTACTTCTTATTACAATAATAATAAGGAACAAGAACAATTTTGAGGTTTCCAGAATAGGAGGGAAAAACAAATATAAGCAGCAATTCAGTCTCCAGACCAAAGAGGTAATTTTATGTATCTTGGAAATAAAAGCTACAAACAATGCCAACCAACAACTGAGAGGGTAGCAAGCTAATGGGAGAAGAACGACTTAACAATAGCTATGCTATTACTAAGCTTTCATGATAATCCAATGAAATTCAAATAAAAGGAAATATACTGATATCACTTAGGGATGACTCTTGCTGTTTTGAGATAGACCTGTAACAAGGCTCTCTTGATAATCTGTTCATCACTGTGTTTTATGTGATATATTTCATTAATTTTAAGTTTGTAATATGTTAAGCATAGTCTTCTTCACTTGGATTACTTTACCAAGAATTGTTCCTCTGGCTGTGAGCTTTTCCTAACAGCCTTCTTCTTCATCCACTCCAGATGACGAACTCCCTTTCACCTGGTGCTTGATAACATTCCTTCTCCCTTGGCTGTTACAACTTAAGAAGTGCATCTAAATTCCTCTAGTCTGTCTATGTACATATTGCAAAAGCTGTTTTTGCAAAGGTAATTTATGTGTGGATGCCCCAACCCTGAAACTGTTCAAAGTTAGCATGAACGGGGCCTTGAGCAACCTGATTTAGTGAAAGATGTCCCTGCTTATGTCAGGAAGTGGTGGACTAGCTGATCTTTAAAGATCCCTTCCAAACCAAACCATTCCAAACTATGATTCTATGATTCTATAATTTATTTGCTGTATCTAGAAAAGAAGCAAACTTGGTGCCTGTCAAAATTATTTGAGTCCACTTAAAGCCCTGTGGCTTGAAATAAAACTCATACATTTTCTTCCAGCATGCAGTTATATTCTTGGTTACAAAGCTGGAAGCAATGCCACCAAAGTAAAGCATAAAATAGCAAAGCTTAATCTTAGATTATACTTGACAAGGATCTTAGCAGCTCCTATATCTGACCTAGCTTGGGGGCCTTTTGATTTATTCTGTGCGGAGATTTGACTCCTGTAGCAAAAGCTATTTGAGCTCTCTTTTGCCACAGTACCCTGCAGATACATGTCCACTTCCTGTCTATGAAAATTCCTTCAGACTAGAAGGAATAGCCTAAAACAGCCTCCTAAGATAGAGGAATACATTTTTGTTTGTGAAAGACTGAACATGGACACGTTGCCTGGCAAACCACTTCTCTCAAGTTTACATCTAAACTAGCTAAAAATTACACAGTTTGCTTTGGTTTGCGGTTTTGGTGGGTTTGGTAGGTTTTTTGTACACTGCTACATATGCTAGAAAACATCACAACTGCGATTTTCAAGGCCAGAGGGGAAGTTCCAAATTCTTATTCTGTCATAAAAAAATAGAAAAGCATGCTTGAGGAAGCAGAAATGTTCTCCTGCACCTAGCAGGCCAAAATGGGAAAGAGAGGAAGATGGGATAAGACAATTGAACCTGGAAATACTCCTAATACTCGCTCTTGCAGAATATGTCATCCAAGAGTCAGTTATCAGAAGTCTCTATTAGTTACCAGAAGTCTTCATCTAAGACATCCTTACATATTTTGAGAGTGATTTATACCTCCTAGGGTAAGTATTGGCACTGAGCACACTTCATTCACCTCAAAGATCCAGGCTGCCTACACCCATAGAAAAGGAAGCATCCTGCCCCTACAGAGCATCAACATATTGTAAAAGATGGCCATGAAGCACAAACTGTACTTGAGCTGTACATTGAAAGCCTATTGGAGCAGATATTTATACATTCCTTTAACGACATAGAAATTTTTTTAGATGGAAAAGTAAACCCTTATAATTAAGCGACATGCTTTGTATTTTTAGTTTCAATATTCCTCAGTGCAATTTTACAGGTGAAGAACTGATATTTCTTCAGTTCAATGAGATTTTGTAGAGATAAATACAACAGATTTAAGTTGTACATGCAACAGTATTGCTTGCATTGTTGTATTGTGAAGGAGGATGGAAGGAGCCATCAACTAGAAAAACAGAACAACCAGATATAGTACAATTTTAGATTATATTGTTTCACTTGACTTCATAATATTCTGAAACAATTTCCTCTTTCTTTATGATTATATTTACAACTCTCCTTCAAAAAATGAAGAATTCATTTGTACTAAAACTTGTGACAAAATCCAAATGATGAAACCATAATTGATAAACTATTAATTAACATTTGTTTAATGTTTTGAACATGACAAACACCATGAAAACACTAAGCACAATTAGTCACCCTTTTGCAGACTTTAGTTGAAAAAATTAGCTCAGCTGGATTAGAGGGAAAATAATCTAAGTAAATGGATTTACAAGATGACAGCTGGATCTCATTACTGTAGGGATAAGAAGCAATTCCTGCTGTTAAAAGTGCATTTATGGATGGCAGAGGAAAAATAAAGGATAATGTTAAGGACACTGTGTGTCTACCATTGCCATTGGACGTACAAAGGGGACACCTTTTAGGACACCTGTATAGGGTTTGCATGGCAAGATTTCAGTAGTGGGGATGCTACAGGGGTGGCTTCTGTGAGAAGCTGCCTCCCCCATGTCTGACAGAGCCAGTGCCAGCTGGCTCCAAAACAAATCTGCCAATGGCCAAGGCTGAGCCCATCAGTGATGGTGGCAGCACCTCTGGGATAACATATTTAAGAAGGGGGAAAAAACCCTGTGTAACAGCAACTTCAGCTGGAGAGAGGAGGGAAAATATGTGAAAGAAACAACTCTGCAGACACTGAAGTCAGTGAAGAAGGAGGGGGAAGAGGTGCTCCAGGTGCCGGAGCAGAGATTCCCCTGCAGCCTGTGGTGAAGACCATGGTGAGGCAGGCTGTCCCCTTGCAGCCCATGGAGGTTAACGCTGTAGCAGATATCCACCTGCAGCCTGTGGAGGACCTCAAGTCAGAGCAGGTGGATGCCCAAAGGATTCTGTGACACCATGGGAAGACCATGCTGAAGCAGGCTCCTTGGCAGGACCTGTAGACCCGTGGAGAAAGGAGCCCACACTGGAGCAGGTTTGCTGGCAGGACTTGTGACCCCATGGAAGGGACCACATTGGAGCAGTCTGTTCCTGAAGGACTGCACCTCATGGAAGGGACCCACGCTGGAGCAGTTCATTAAAAACTGTAGCCCGTGAGAAGGACTCACATTGGAGAAGATCATAGAAGACTGTCTCCCATGGAAGGCTGTCTCCCATGGAAAGGACCCCACGCTGGAGCAGGGGAAGAATGTGAGGAGTCCTCCCCCTGAGCAGGAAGGAGCAGCAGAGACAATGTGTGATGACCTCTGATATATCTAAGAATAAAAACCAGGACCCTTGACTTCAACCTCCTGCATCCTACGGGCCAGAGAGTTCACCATGATTCTTGCAGCAGTCATACATGTTATAGCTGAACAGGATTTCCTTCTTCTTTTTTGAAGATGAGATAATTATGATAAAGGATATATCTCTATTCTGTCCTATTGTCAACAGAATTCTTCCCTAATCTTATTAATCCTGTCTTTAAAAAAGTCATCCAGATTGCAGCTATCTCATCCTGGTACCAAGTAAAATGCAACTACAAATAATAAATAAGTTTATTTTCTTGTGAATGTTAATCTGGAGTGTCTCCAAAGTCATTGTGAAAAAGATGTGAAAGGAATGGCATGTTCTGGATGTTACGCTGGGTAGAGAGTGTTACAGAAGGAAACAAAATCTGAATCTATATCTTCTTTCTAAGCGTAAAGCACTCTTTTTCTCTGTCAGAGAGAAAAGAAAGAGGCATGTATAAAAACTGAAGAGAAAAAGGCAAACACCCCAAATCCCCAGGACAACCACTGTGATTTTGGTTTATTTCCCTATTTTCTGAAACTGACTTATTAATGTTTAAACTTGCCCTGATAATGTCTGCAAGCAGTTCACTAGAGTTTTAAATAATGTATCTTGGTATTTGGCTAGAGCCATATCTCATATTTCTTTTTGATGAATCCAGATTGTATTTTCTTCATGGTGAGGCTATGGCTGAAAACGTTACATTGATTGACCAGAAAAAAGTGAATTAAATATTGCTTACCATCCTAAAGAATGTGAAATTACTGAATGATGTCTTGCATCTTGATACTTGCAATCTCCCAGGTGATGGTATTCAGTGCTTTCATATAAGTTTTAATTAAACTTTCCAAAATTAGGTATTTATTTCATTTTAGGGAAAAATGTTTAATCAGGATAACAAAACATTCACTTTTACGGGCAGCCTCTAGGAGTCACTGTACACTAAATACTGCATTACATATAGTATCAATCAGCAAATCTTTTTCAGGACCAAATACAAATCCATCCAGCTCTTTTACTAGCTCCTGGTACATGATGCTTTTAGTCTGATGATTGTCTGGTAATTCTAAAACTGGATGAAAGGGTTCTTCCACAAAGAATATCACACCATGCTCAAAGGTTATCACAGCTAATCAAAACAGTTTTTGAGAGTTAGTTTGTATTAGAAAATTAGAATTATTTGGGAGTTAGGTAGGTAATGCAAAACTATCACACATCCATGATTACAAAGATTTTATATTAAGTGCTTCTGAGGGGGTGCTCAGTTAGTGAGAAAACAATATAATACACTCTTCTTGTATTCTTTTTGCAAACTGGGAAGTAATTACTTTGACTTTAACAGTTGTTTCTCTTGACTTTGTTTCTTCTAGAAAAGGTGGCATCTTTGGTTTGCATATTGCTGAAGCGTGTCTTTAACTCAGCATCAGCCTGCAAGTGCTGCTTTTATCCAGCAGAGACAGCTGACCTTCTCCTTTCTCAGCACAGTCAGTTCATTTCGAGACGTCTAGAGACAAAGCTGACAGTGGGAGGCAATCTGAGTTAACTGAAATCAGCTTATGGTAATAAAATTGTCCCACTGAAACAGCCCTTGGAGTTGTATCAGTTTTAAGAACATTTTCATTTATTTTATCGGTCTTTGTAAGGATAAACAGAAAATAACTGCTAACAGCTTGCTTTGCCTGCTACATTAGGTCAGTGTGATGTATCTCACATTGAATTTCTGTAACATTAGACAATGCAAACAATATACATCAGTAACTGTCAGTAACTACTGCAACGCAGGTTTCCCCACAAAAAATGAGAAGTGTTCTTATGAAACAGTAGAAGTTAATAATTTACTCCTGCTGTTCAGCAGGTGACAATGGCACAAAGAAAACAAGGAAAATAGGAGAAGAAAGAAAAAAAATTATTTACTAGAGTCAATTCTACTCCCAGGTATATCATGCTAATGCCACAGTTTATTTGCCTTGCTGTAGTCAGTAACTTTCTGTCAAATTAGTTGCCTTATGTATGACTTTGTGTAGTCATGTATGCAATGATACAATAGCATAATTTACAATGATTTTGCAAAACTACAAGCAATTCTACAATGTAGTAGGTATCCAGTAAAACTCCTGCTGTCATTTTTTCGTTATCTTGAAAGTCTGTTACACCTGAACAGATTGCACAAGGCTTAGCTGATTCTTTAAGGGAGCTCTTGGAGACAGTTTGGGATTGACATTGTTGAAGAACACACATCTGAACATACACCTGAAAAAAACTGTGAATTATTGTTTGATTCATAAGAGAAGAATATGAATATTTCAGATAAGAATAAAATTGAAAGAAATATTTTATTGTATCTGTTGACTTTTGGAGTTCGATATATTCACACAGGAATCTTTTAATTTCTAAATATATCTAAAGAAATATTTTTATAATGCACAAAACTCTCCAAAACTGAATCAAAACATATCGTAACAGGCAGATGTTCCACTCAAATTGAAAGATTTTTGCTCATTTTTTATTTGGAACAAGAACTCCTGCAGGAGAAAGAAGTAGTATATAATAAGTATAATCAGAAAGAGAAATTTTATTCCAACATCAGATCAGATAGCTCCTGATGGCTGAAGATGTATATTCAGAATTTCAGGGGTGAGCTATGGATCACCTAACTTGTGTAATTTGTTTGTGCCTAAATTGGAACTAGTGAAAAACTGGTAAAACTGTTCTTCAAATTCTACCCTTCCCATATAGTCAAAGGAGAGAAATAAATTGCTCTAGACTTTTATATAACAGTAAATATGAAAATTAAGCAGAGCGGATGACACTCCAAAAGCCTTCAAAAACAATTATCTTTATTGCTAAACCAGACATCCAAATGAGGAAGGATTTTCAAGATGAATTGTATACAGAATGATGTTCAGAGAAGAAGAAACCAGGGTAGTATTGGGAAATGTAAAACTATTGATTTCTGACTGTAGTATGTATGATCAGTACTTTTCTCCCCTTTTGTGGTGGTGGGGAGATGATGCTCGCCTCCTACTTTTTGTTCCCTCAGTATGGACATTGTCAACCTAAGTGAAGACCAAGGAGAAACATAACATTGCACAGTGGTAGAAGATTCCTTGGATTGGCCTCTTATGTTTTGCAAATAAACAATTGCATAAACCGATGTAATTAGATCTTCAAGTGCTACAAGGGCAGAAGAAAAGTAACTGATAAGTACCCATTCCTTTCTCCTTGTTTGGGGGATTGGATAGTTCTGAACCAATGAGAGAAAGCGTGAAGTGCAAAGGCAAGCTTAGAAAAAGAAAATATTTTCTCTCTCTGTGAATGTTATAAAACTAGAGCTAATGGGCTGCTTTCTATGTTCAGTTTGCAGTGAGTATTAGTGTAGTGTAGCATCTGTAATATGGGAGGTGGTCTGGGACCTGCACCTGGCAACCTGCAGCAGGCCAAGAAACAGACATTTTTAAAGCTAACTGCTACACCGGGGAGTAGTGACCCAGACACATGAAACCTTTTGCATGTATTACAGAATGATGTGGCATATTATAAAGAACTACCCTTTCTTAAGAATTGTGATTTAAAAGAAAAGACCATGCTGACTTTGGAAG
The DNA here is from genome assembly GCA_013398295.1 of Chionis minor. Lineage (NCBI taxonomy): Eukaryota > Metazoa > Chordata > Aves > Charadriiformes > Chionidae > Chionis > Chionis minor. Next base: position 337,144 of record VZSF01002917.1, read on the forward strand.
ATGATGAAAAATTAAAGGAAAGTTAGCTGAACAGGTAAAAGGGGAAGTAAGGCAGAACAAACAAACTGGAGGTCAGCTGAGATGTCTAGAATCAATTCCTTGTCTCACAGCTCCCTGTCCTCCCTTTTACAATTGCCAGCCAAGCAAGGGAGTCCAAATCCCTGAATGTTGAGAGCCCATCTGGAAAAACAACACTTTAGGAGTGCCAGAAAAAGGCTAGAGAATAGCTTGAGCAACCTGGAGAGCTATCTCATGCTGGCCAGCAACATCTGGGATAAAGCAGTTCTCCAACTCTGCAGTGCTGTATGCTACATAACACCTCATGGTAACACCTCATGAAACTACATCACAGCCTGTAAAGAAAGAACAAGAGATGATCCGTCAAAAGAGAAGGAGAACAAGAAATATCTCTTGCCACTGGATGTTCTTAATGCTGGAAATGCACTTTGGCTTGCTATGTTGGACTGTAAAGCAGCAGCTCAATGCCAAAGATGAGAAATATAGACACACCTGCAGAGTTGCACATGGGAGGAAGGTGAGACCAGGTGACCACCAGAGATGCCTTCCAACCTATATATGATTTGATAACAAGAACATATGGACAGCTACTAAGATTCCCCAACCTGAAAGTGATCCAAAAGGAAGTGGGACTGCTGTTTTGCTAGAAAGAGTGAGTATGAAGGAAAAACAGACGTTTCTGGGGTAAAAGTGAAAGGATGATCAATGTTGATTCTATCTGTTCAAGAAAATTAGACAAAATTATGAAGAAATAAGTTCTATTTGAATATCTAACACCTAACACAGATGCTGTCAAAAACTGATAAAAAAGAATGAAACACAACTTGAAGGATGATGGCACGTTAAGGAAAGAGAATAATGCTGACGTAGAAGATATTGAAGAGTAGAGTGATGACCACCATATCTTTTAATAAGAACACCGGCATCTCAAACACAGTGTGATAATAACTCTCTCGTATGCTCATGTTTTTAAGACTGATCAACTTCATAGGATATAGAAATCATACTCTTAAACTGACAACTAATCCATACAGTCTCTATGGACACTGATTAAAAAAAAAAAAAAGTAGTTCTCCAACAGCTACTGGAAGAATTTACAGTGTGAAAGCAGGCCAGATGGAAAGCCATGATAACCCCTGGACAAGCTAGCGTAGGCTTACAAGGCTTAGCCTTCCAGTGAAAGAACTGAAGTAGCAGCAAGCAGCTGGAGATGTATTGTTCCTATGCAAGGCATAGTCTTAAAGAGTGATCAGTTATTCCCCAAGGCAAATGAACAGAAAGAAGATACAGAGAGACCACAGATGGAAAAGCAGATTGCTTGGGGTTGACAAAAGACATTATACTCTTGCAGCATACAGAGAATCTGCCTGCAGATGGGTAAGGCCCTGGAGAGAATGTATGTTAAACTATCCCTTTGATGGAGTTCACAGTTCATTAGTCTGTGACTTGGTTGCATCTTAGTTGAGGTCATGATATGAAAGTATATGAGCAGAAGATCAATGTGTTGGGGGATGCAAAAACAGACAATTCCCTGTGTTAAGCAGTGGGAGAACAGTAATTGCAAGAGTACTGTAAATTTTGGTTAAAGACGCTCTGTGGCTAGCAAGAGAGACAAAAAGTTTTAGGGAAAATAGATCCTTTATCAGGATATTAACAATAACTTTGAAAATTGGTAGTTTGCTAAAAGATTAGTGCTAGACCTTTGGGATTGTTCCAGTGTTTCAAGATTTAATAAAAATGAGAGTTAGTAGGCCAGAAAATTTCACAGTTAGCTCATTTAGTAATACTGTTTGCAATTTAGACAAACTGGCTGATTTAAAAAATGTTTATACCTAGTAGATGTTGTTTAACAGCCTCCACTGTTACTAATGATCTGGAAAGTACTTCATCATCCTTGTGTGTTGTAATCAATCATCCTGTTGTTTCTTAAATGCAGAAAAAAAAAATACTTGTTGAACACTTCTGACTTTTCTGTCCATCTACTAATGGACTTAAAGTATTCTTTTTTTTTTTTTAAATTAATGAACAAATAACATTGATTCTTCTTATTGCCATTACCTCCTTGGGTAGCCATGGATTTCTGTCTTTGTCTACTTATCTTCTCTTATCAAGATACTAAAATCCTTAACTCTGCATTTATATATGTTGCTGAACACATCTCCTTCTCTTTAATTCATAAAATAATATGATTTCCTATTGCTGTTATTGCTTAATGAAATTTTATCTAACTTCATCCTCTCTCTTGATTATGGAATTTTAGATTTTAAAACATTCAATGAACTCTTCTTAAAGAACCACAAATTCTAATTCATATTTTTTCTATCTTTCTTCTCCGGTTGTATTATCTCAAGCTATAGAAGAATTTCCATTTACAAGCAGTGGGCACATATTTACTGATGATTAAGGTGTTTCTTTGCCCATTTTAAACACAAGTAGGTCCGGATCACTGGTTTCTAGGCAACATTGAACTGACCTGTCCAGCCAGGACATGTGTACACATGCTGCTTTTCAAATTCCACTTAATAACTAGGATACCTTTTTGACATAAAGTGTAAATTTGAAGTCCAAAGGATTATTGTATTTTCCACTTTATTGGTCATTGTCGTCCTTTAGTATGAGATAGGCAAAGTAATGCCTTTTCAGACAAAAATCTGGACCCATGATATATGACTTAAGAATGATACTTGCATATCTAAGAATAGTTCTCAGATACAATGCTATCTAATAATGGTGTAATAATGTATTCCCTTGCCCTGGCACATATGTCTTCTCGCATGGGTTCTGAAACTTAATAGAGTCCTACTTTGCTACTCTGTTGGACATATTTTCCCCTGGGCATAATAAAGAACTTAAACTGTGAATAAAGCTCCAAATATGAAAAGTTTGCTCTTGCTGATAGTTACTTAGGCAGTTGAATATATGCGTCAACAACAACAGAACGGTTTGCCAGAGAAAAGACTGATCAGCATACGTAATTGTTCCACTGTTGGCTCAGGAGAACTACACTGCAAGTTGGTGAAACAGAAAATTTCTAGCTGTTCAATTGTGAATGATTAAAAACTTTGTTGTTTTTTTTTTCAGAACATCTGACTCTGTCACTTTGTTGAACTGTAAAGTTCCAGAAAAGATTGTGTCATTAACGGACTATGAATTCTGACAAGCTTTACTGCAAAGTCCAGTCAGAGATAACACAGAACTGTAACAACAGTTGCAGACACCTGATTGACAGAGCCCTTTGTGTGCTGATGATTTCAGTGGGTGGAAAGAAAGATACTACGCAGATGATACTGGCTGTCTCTGTTTCTTCCTCCTGAATATTATTAAAGGAAACATCAATATTTCTTTTAATATTAGTTTCCCAGCTAAGTAATTGTTGTAATTTCCTTTAGGCAACGATAAGAACACGACAGAGTAGATGGGTTCAGGGAACAATCTTGCTTTTAAAATATGACCCTCCCCATTGATAAGCTGCCTTTGCAGTATAGATGGAGAAATACATAGTTGTAAAGTCTGAAATACTTTACCAGTTCTACAGGAGGCTCACCATCCAAGTGGTTTGTACAATTTCAAGTGTATTATTATAGCTAGTCACCTTATTGCAAACTTCATTACTTCAAGAGAATTCATTTCTGTTTTGTCCTTATCAAGAGGCATACTGCTCCTGCAACATATGCACACACAATAATGTATTTAGAAAGTGCTCATGCATTTTGAGCAAGGCTTGATTAAAGCTGCTGGAATAATAGATGCTTCTATATAAAAATTCATTCTAAATCCTAGCTTATAAAGTCCTTCTGTGGCGGTGTAATAGCTCCAGTATGGGGTATGCCACAGTTGGAGGTGAATCAGCAGCAGCCTGCAGCATGTATAGAAGCCTCTCAATCTCTCAAAAAGACAAGACAAAACACGGTAAAAATAGCCCAGAATGTTAAAAGATAATGCAACATCTATACTTTACAAATAAGGTCTTGCTTAAATATCTGAAGTAAAGATACATACCATCCTGCCAGAAATCCTCCAGGTGATGCAGTATGCTCCCAGCACATGACCGAGAACAAGAACTGCTTTAATAGGTCTGTCTGGAGTAAAAATCCTAGTGTTAAGACACAGACTGCTGCAGAAGTCTGGAAGGGGCAGAAGGGGTGAAAAAGCAGCATGAATTGTTCTGTGCAGGAAATGTTACGCTTCTAAGCAGATGACAAAAGACTTTTTGTGAGATGTGGCATGAATGTGTCACTGCCAGTGAATTTACCAAGCCTCACAATAGTACATGAGAAATTAGTATGAAAACGTGTGTTTCTTGATGCTGTCTTGCTCAAAGTATTTTATGTAAAGAGCAATGCCACAGAACAGGATCAGAGAACAAAGTGCTTTGTGCTCTCCTGCCGTCCTTCTCTGTTTTTCTGGTGCTTGTGCGCTCTGACTACTTCAGGCACTAGGCATTTGCAAAACTCTGGGTCTTGTCCAAAGTCAAGTTAGGTCATTAGAAGCTTTAACATTCACCTCAGCTGACTCTGGACACACATTGCGTGCAATGCAGATGCAACCTGGCCCTTCTTGATTAATAGTCTTGACACATTTTCCTACCTACTAGGAATATTTTGGATCGGTAGAAAAGATTCTTTCTTTCTCTCTTTCTTTCTTTCTTTCTAGAGCCCTGCACTTTTTCTCTCTGTGCACAGCATAGTTTAATTTTGTCTACTCACTAGGTTCCTAATTAACATCTAAGTCTTTGCTGAACTGATGCCTTTTATTAGCTATGTTTTTTTCAGTTACCTAATAGGAAAATAATAAAATAAGAGTAGGTGCTCTTAATAGCCGAATTCAACCACAGACTTTGTCAAGCCAATTTTATCCTCTATTTTTCCCCCCTATTTTTAAGCTTATACCGATTTGCATCCTCACTGACCAAATGATCCTATTCTAGACTACTACCAGCTGTGGGGATTTCAATAAGCAATTTTCTCTGAGTGCTTTCTGCTGTGGCTCCTGCACCTTTCCTATATAGCTTGCAATCTTTCATATTGAAACAGAAGGTTTATGATTGTTTTGGCTAACAAAAGCACAAATGACAAATCAGACAATCATTTTGACAGTGTGCTTGGTGTGGGAGATTCACGTATTCAGAGAGAGCTCTGTACAAGTTCCTACTTCATACTTATTTGGAAATACCTCCCTGTATAAATTCATAACTGAACTAGTGAACGTGTGCATTCAAAGTAACTCTCTGGAGCAGAAGACTGTAGAAGGATAATGTCTCTGTCCGGTGAAAATCTGCTCATGTCCACTGACTGCAGTGTATCTATGACAAGCCAGAGTGACAGAGACTTTGAGTTGTGGGACAGGTTTCCACTCCAGGTTCTGCAGTGCTTGTGATGGCAGTATGGCATTTTTCACCATATCATGTATGAAGACTAATGCTCAACAAAATACGAACCAGGATTATTTTGTAATACTCTTAGAATACTACTAGGAAAAGGCAAAAATCTTTAAAATATACTGACATTATTACTGCCAAGAACTGAATTTCAACTATAGAAATCTATATACTTGAAGTATTTTTATTTGCATAATTTCATTACCATCTAGAAATGCCAGTAATTGACCAAGTGTTGGTAAGAAAGTTAAATCAAAACATATTGTTTTCCAGTCCAGCAGGTGTTTGCACTTTTAGCTCAGTCGTGCCTTCAAATACAGGTTTTACTTTATGTGGAATTTTAATGTTTACAATCATTAATATTTAATAAACAGCACATATTTGAAAATTCAGTCCATAAAATGTGGATCCTGCACCTTTTTTCCTCATTAGAATTATTCCACTAAATTTCACCTTTCTGTGCTGCTTTTTCTATAGTCTTCTGCACTGCTGAAAAGGAGGCTAAGGCAATTCATGTGAATAAGGACATTATCTATCAGGTTCTTAACTACTTCTAATATTGGGTAGAAACTGACTGGTGTAAATGATTAACTGACTGATGGAAATGACACTAGGATAATTTTTCAAACCCACTGTATTATTTTATATTATTTTGTGCGAACTTTAAGGCTGCAACAGTGACGAAAAGCAAAAGAGTGGAATTCAAATTAACTTTCTTGGTTTGTACTTTAATGTCCTGATTTTCCCAAAGGTACTTTCCCTCTGAAATAGACACAAGGTATAACATTGGTTGGCTTCACTCATAGTTTTCAAATTGCTTTGAATTTGGGGCTTTTCTTGGAACTGTTTGAGCCTAAAAGTATTCAAGCACGTACTTCCACAGATGTGGACTTACTGGAGGTAGAGGAGAAAGATGTGCACAGGACAAGTGTATTTGCCTCCCCTACCAAGATCAGCTGGTCCAAACTTTGTTGCCCTGTCACCATGTGTTGCATTTCCATCCATCCTATTGTGAAGGCCATTATTAGTTGGCTGCTAGGCAGGCAAACAAACCAGAAGAGGTCATGCTATTACACACTCACATGATTTGCTGAGAACTTCAGCAACAAACTAAGCAAAATAAGCTTGTGGAAATGTGGGAAGCCAGAAATCAGTGGACCTTGTGCATGGGGCATAAATGATTTTGCGGTTAATATAATAACGCCTTGCAATAAGGCACTAGGCTATGGTACTTTTTATTCTACCATCATGTGCTGCCACCTGCCAGATGTTGACACGTTTACCCTAAGCAGCTGGATACTTCTGAAGCTGGTGAATGCAGACTACTTTTCAAGCCAAGGGCTGCTTCCCTTTGCAGGTGCACTGACAAGACTGAGAAATCTCAGAGGATGCAGAAAAAGCATTTTTTTGCAGGTTGCTGCTCTTTGAAAAGGCACAACAGACAGTTTCCTCAAGTGTGCTTAAAAGGTCAGTGTCAAGTCAGAAACTGAGGCAGATTCTCTGAGTGCAGTTGCACTATTTTTAAATATTGATGCATTTATAGTCTTAATTTCACATGCTTTTTCTTTGAATCTAGGAAGGCAGAGTCTTTGAGGTGGAAAGCTGTGTTTGTGGGGATCATTGTTAACCTTATTGTGATTTTTGTTCATTTTGCCTTCTTCATCTCTTCATCAGTGAAGGAAGAGCAAAAAACCTGACAACTACCAAACAGAGAGACCCACATTTCAAATATGTACAGCCAAATATTTGCAGACACTGATTTGCCTTCTGAGAAAGTCTCATGACAGCTATGAAGCAAAACTCCTTGTCACCATTCACTTTTCATCCCCTTTGTGTTTTGCGGGAATAAGAAGGAAGAGAAATGGAAAGTCGTGTGCAAGTTTCTGTAATGTGATGAATTCCGATGAGATGGCAATTATGTCCAGCCTCAGAAGCTTTCCTAAAATGTTGTCTTCAAACATGAAGCCCCTGACCTTTATTGTTCACTTGTGGGATGGAATCTTGGAATATCAAGGAACATCTTTGCATCTTCTTGCGTGTTGAACTAGACAAGGATTTTTTTCCAGGAGCTTTGAAACATTTAAAACTTTATAAAACTATACTATAATATAATCACAAACTAAGATCAGTCTCCACAGGGATATATGCTTAGATAACTCATAATATTCCACCTTTTTTTTCAATTGTTTTAAAGACTCTTGTATCCAGTGTATGGTATTCAAATAATTGATGATTTTGTTTTCTGTGACTTCAATTATGAAACCAAAATATATATAGGGTAAGTTTAATGTATTATTTAAGGTTTGTGTTATCTGGATCAAACATTTAGTGCTAAGACAGTTTTAAATAAGAAACTTGTGGCTGTTCTGTGCCAAATTAATCTCAGCCTTAATGGTTAAGCTGAACCACTGCAATTCACCAGGTCAGAAAGTATATGGCAGTATCCATCATTTACTATTTAGGCCACTGAATGTCTTCAGGCCCAGTCCTTGCTGTCAGTAGTTTTGTATTTTAGCAATTGACTAGATAAGGTGAAATACAGAGGCAATGTGGAATCCAGGAGCTGGAGTCTAGGTTACTGCGTATACTAGTGCCCCTTTCTGGGCCAGTACAGATAGTTATTTGCATTCTGATACTTTCTGCATGTGTACTCATATTTCTTTTAAAAATTTCCCCTTGAGATGAGGAGAACCTTGATTTTTTTCTGGTAAAACATTAAGCAGTTATTTCTCTTCAAGCATAGAAATAGATCTAAAGATGTCAGCAGGAGGCCTCTCACATGCTCAGATACTACACATGTGCTTAGTGACTTGCAGAACAGAGTTCTCAGCAGAGAATGGTTTGGTTTGAACCACCACAGTTTCAACGAACAGTTTGACATGCCCAGTGAGTTTGAGAAAAACAATATTTCGTCATGCTTTTGTGCACTGGACAAAAATACAGCCTTGTTGAACCGAATATTTAGCAGTGCATGCTTGCTTGTTTTGGTTTGCGTTGGACAGGAGCTATAGTTTAAATGCATCCCAACAGAATTTACCACTAAAACTGGTCAATATTCTCCCACTTACCTGAGCCTCACTGAGTATGGAAAATTCTTGTCTCACCTTCTAGCACTACGCTCCAGCACTTCTGATGCAGTCATTGTAATCTCTGCCACTCACTCATATCTGAAGTTGGCGAACTCGTATCAGGCCAATTCAGAACAGCAGAATGAGCTGAAGTCTCTGTTGTTTATCCCTGAAGCTACTGTAATTCGGGAAGAGTTTACTGACATCTGTGAGACCAGAGGGAGTCTTTTCCAACCCCAGCTGACCCAGCGCCCTGCAGCACATAATAGCCCTCTGTAGTATCCATACTGAAATATGCCTTTTAGGGAGAAAATTACCATTGCAAAATTGCTGGCAATTTAGGGACCTTTAAGTGGAACACCAACTCGCACAAGGCTGAATTTTAGTCTTTGGAGCTTTACTATCTTCTAACGCACACAGAGCACTATCAGATCCATTGCTCAGTGTCTTTTACTGGGAACAGTGTCTTTTCCTTGGGGGAAGCTCATTTATTACTTTGGATGAACCTGCTTTAGTGTTATAAAATTGTATTTACTTAATGTGAGCCAGTAAAGAGAACCACATCTTAGATGATATTAAGTACTAGGAATTAGAGCCCAAGGGATTAATTCTAGCAAAATTCTGTACTGAAAGATAAAACTTTCCTCTCAGAGACCATACTTGAGCCATTCATTTCAGGGAGTAGACCGTGGAATTATATGATATATGTTCCTCACACTTGCAACAGGATCTTTCTCTGAAAGATTTAAAAGATTTTATGTATGTTGGAGAAAAGGTAAAAATTGAAGCATTATGAAAGGATTATCTCTTCAGCCATGACTAAATGGCTGGTTCCATTTGCTGTCAGCTTCATGAGAAGTCATGAGTCAGACCCACCCATCTGGTTTGCATTACTTTCCTGAAATAAAACATCTGTGAAACTGGCTAAACTGGTATTATTCCATGAATTATGAATTATTTTTGATTAATTCAACCAGAGCTACTAAAAGTTGCTTTATGGGAAAAGAAAACTGTTTTCCCCCCACTGATTAGTGAAATAAATATATTAATTGTTTAGCCCTTCATAAATTACAAAAAAACCCAAAGAAAACAAACAAACAAACAAAAAAAAACCCATCCCCAAAACCTCCCTGTGTTTCTATAACCTGAATTTACCTTATTCCACAGACACTTATAAAAAGAAAATAACATACATTTCTGAAGAATTTCAGTACTAAGCTGCATTCATGGTGTCCTAATCAGCATAACAATACTATCATTATATTTGATTGTTAATTATTTTCTTCTCTTATATTTAAGACTATTCTGCTCTCTTCTTTGCATCTGATTAAAAGTAGAATATCTTTTATTATTTTACATTCTCCTTTTAAAGACTTTCATGAGGAGAATGCCAATATTATCACAATTAAAATGAAATGCTCAGAGCTGTCTCCTAGATCTTCAAGTGGAGCTGCGTAGAGCTAGTTGCTTTAATTGAACTAATGAATTCAGTCTTCAGTACCCCATGCAGATATTCTTTTACTTTAGCAGCTATATTAAAGGTTTTTTATTAAAAATCACATTACATTGGGAAATTTCTTTGTCTGAATACTCTGAAATGTGCATGTTGATTTCTCCAATTGTGTGTGTGACTTTTTATTGCTCTTCGTAATATTTTCAAGAGCATGCACAAAGCATTGAAAATCATAGGGATTTCTACTTTTTGGTTAGAGAAAACAATGTTCTTGCAGGTAAAAGAAGCTATTTATTCTTTGCACTAATTTTTATTGTGATTTTTGTCTTCTTTGCATGCTCCCTACTTGTGTTGCATCAAACACCACTTTGCTGGTAAGGTTCACAGAATGGCCAGGCACTGAGGGCAGATTCAGCTTCTATTAAAACTGACATGATTTGGACTCTGGCTGAGACAAGCCTTTTCTTTTAGAGTTTGATATAACTCATTTTTTAGTTAGCCTTTCCCTTAAGGTTCTATTCAAATACACACTGAAGACCATCGATAGACAGACAGACATAGTCCAACTCAGCTGAGTTGGACTGGGCCCTCAAAGGCACACTAAACATGTTTACAACATGGGCAGCAGCAGCTGTATATATTTTTCTTTGAATCAATAGAGGGCTCCAACTTTCAGAAAAGGCAGTTAAGACTGATATTCAATTCTACCATATTAAAAAAACTACACAATTTTGTAAAATTTGTGAATTAGATTTTTATCCTGTTTTTGTTAAAAAACAGCTGATTTCATAAATAACAATTGTTTTCACTAGGAAACTTCTCTTTGAGATCTGAAATATTCTCTGTTGACATCTACTTGTACAGGTGTTTTCAGATCAGCTTTTTATATAGATATTCACACATCATTTATATTTATAAATGGAGCTCTTTAAATTGGTTTATTTTTTGAAGGAAACAGTACAAATCTTGCAAAACACTAAACATGCAAATTTGTGAGTACCTTTTTTAATGTTGGTAGTAAATACTCATTAATTCAGAGGAAGGTGAATTCATTACAGTGTAATGTATCTAGCTGATACAATACTACACTTTCTTTCACTTGGTCTTATTTTATTTTGTATTCTGTGCTGCCTAGAGGCTACAAATAATGTAAAAATTATATTTTCTCAGGAACAATACAACAAACATCAGGAACCACAAGGCAACAGAAAATCCTTGAACTGAGGATCTTCCACTTTTAAATGAAGGGATTTTTTTTCTTTTTTTTTCTGATTTGTGGAGTTAGCAAATTTCATCTGTGATGTATGGGAATTAACTGCATCTAAATTACAGTAACTCACATTCTAAAAATAGCATTATAGAAGTGTCTTGTTGCATTTCTTCACCATTGTGCAGAAGTGTATCCCTCCTCCGCAGAGCTATCTAATTCTCCCCATTAATAGATGCATGCCTTAGATATTGGGTTAGGTATCTAAAGAAGGTATACTGAACTTGGTCTTTAATACCAGTCACATAAAACAATTTTTTTAATTCAAAGTGATTAACAATATAACTCAGACATCCTTTAAAAAAAAAAAAGTATTTATAAAAGAACAGTGAAATGTAAAAAATAGAACCATATTAAAGCTCTAAGCACTTAAAATTTAAAAAGGAAAATTAAAAATGAAATTATTGAACTAGTTTTATTATAATATTTACTATATGTTCCGGAACTACTTTGCTTCAATCTCACTGAATATAGTTTATATTATAACCCCTTCCCATGTTGTGATATATGGACTTATGTTTGACTACTTTTCTTAAGACTATATTACTCATTTTGTCCCATACCCTCTTTTTGTCCCCACAGTCATATATCTGTTTCACATAAAGTGGTGAATTTATTTCCGTAAGATTTTGTAGGATGAACAGAGCATTATCCCCATTACACTAAGTAAGGTTTGTTGCTCTTGATTGTTTAAAGCCAAGAGTATCTAGAAATTTTAAGTGACCAGTATAAGAAATGCAGGATCTCATTTTGCAGAATGTTTATACTGCATTTTATACATTCCAAGCACAATCTCTATTGACTGCCTTTGCACTTCTATAAATCTGACCCTACAGTCTCAAGTTAGATACGTAGAAAATGAGAAACCTGTAGCTGGTACTCTCCTACGAAAAACTGAATTTCAGTGACAACTACAATCAGAGAATTATATTCCCATGCAAGTACCCTGCTGTCTGGGTCACCAACTAACTCCTTTAACTAGAAGGCCCTTCTTTCTTTTTATTCAGTCTTTCAAAAGTGGAAAATTTAGATCCACTCTGTGGATCATATCAAGTAATATAAAATAACTAGTGGCATCTGTGAGTTGTCGTCCTTTGTGAAATTCAGTATGCCAGACGGATGAGACAGACACACACTTACTTAATGGATTTCACAGGTATTTGCTTACAAGGGAAGGCAATCTCTGTGCTAAAGATGGACAAAACCTCTCAGGAATTAAGCAGAGATCTTAGGAGGGTTCTGTGCAAACTGAATAATTTTCAGATTTGAGCAGATTTTCATGGCGACTTAAAGGGATTTAATCATTTCAATTTCTCAATCAAAATAGGTTTAGTTTAAAAAGAAAAATCAACAACCTTCTTTTATATGTTAGTATAATGATGTATTTTTTTCATGGTTTGTTCACCAAAAGAGTTGTGCTGCTTAGGCTGTGTTTGGGGAGAAGGGAGCTTTGCTCTTTTTAATAGGCTGAGAAAACATGCATTCCAAAAGTCAAACAGGTTATTTTTTGTTAAACTATAACCGACTGCAAGTACCTAGAGACCTAAATTTTTGTTACACCTTAATGACAAAGTAGTGCTAATGTACCCCTGCCAGACTAGAAAGTTGAATGACTGAGCATTAAACTGGGAGAGAAAACTGATGGTGCACAGCTTTCAGGCCCCACAGTAGGCAGTTTTCAACTTATTCTCAAAGTTATTAGGGACAGCTTGATTGTAGTTACAGGTGGTGGCTTATAAATTTTCTGCTTCTGTCATTTCCAGTGTTTTCTTAGCTAGTATGTACGGAATGGAGAAAGAAATTTCAAAGGCAATACAGTTCTCTCCTAAAAGTTATAAGAAGCTGTAAGAGAAAACCTAGGGCAGTGGAATGAGGCCATATGCATATTGATTTTAGTTTAGTTTAGATCTTATCAGTCTGAGTATCTAATCGAAGGAACCAAATCTCAGTCTGGAAGCTTATCCTGCATTCATTGTCAAGTTTAAGGGAAAAAGTACTTCTGACAGAGCTCTTCATATTTTAATTAATAATAGAAGGTGACAGCTCATCTGAGAGATTTTCAATCCACAGATAAAAAGTGATGGCGATTCAGCCACTGAAAACATCTGGGGAACTAATTTACTGCAAATTTAAAACATGAGGGAGCTCCCAGCTTTTTTTTAGATGACGCGACATCAGGAAAAGTAAATAGCATTATCATTTTATCTCTTATTTCTTCTGCTTTATTCCATTTCATGCACTGCAAACACAAGTATGCTGCATTTCAGATACCTTTTGCCAGGATGCAATGGTGTACTAGAGTCTAATAAGACTATGCTATTCTAAGCCAGAAAATAAATATGAAGTTATTGTTAGTTTCTACCTGCTGCCATTTCATTGTCAGACTACAGTCATCTTATCTGGAGTAGGGCACCAACAACAGTCAATATCAAACTGTAATTTTCTGGGCTAGAAATAGCTTTTTTTCATGTAGTACCTTAAAATAGTAGGATCCGTACCTTGATTTGAACATTATGATGTAATGTGCTACAAACATTTCATAATAATAGTCACTACCTACCAAAATGAAGTCTGATGAAATACCAGTTCTCCTGTGGCTTCTGGGAAGAATCAGGAAGTAGCACCAGGTCTGAAAACCAGAAGAAATAGAAACACTGCAGGGCATCTGTAGTAAAAATATTTCAGGGGTCTTTCATGAAAGAGATGTCCTTACTTGACAAGGTCTTCACAATTAGACAGTTTTAATTTTAAATGATACCTCCTTTTCAATATTCTTGAATAAGTTAAGATCATCATCTCTGCTAAATTGTTTGACTCTAATTGGATGCAGAACAAAAATCTTTTTCAATCCTGATGACACCTGTACTAAATTTCTTTTCTGGCTTTGAATACGCTTTCAGGTAAAAATCAGAATATTAATGATGACTTTTACAGCCTTGTATAGTCTGAGATTTGGGTTTCCAAGAGCTCATTGTCATTCTTATTGCTGTCAGTTACTAAGCTGGAAGGCTTCAACTCACATGCACTTAAATACTTGTGTAGCTTCAATATGTTGATAATGCTAGAATTATCTATTATTAATTACCTATACATATATATAGTAAATCTATGCCATTCAGAAAACAGTTACAACAACAAAGAAATGCAAAGGCAGTAGTATTGGAAAAAAAAAAAAAACAACAAAAAAACCAACAAAACCCCAGTTTTTGATGTAGCACCTTTCACTTAGGAGAGCAATATAAATTGTTGTTTCAAGAGCTATTATCCTGTTATAAGCTCTCCCCATCTAGAGGCTTTCTTGGTATAGCCACAGTGGCAATCCATTCTTCATCTAGACAGAATTTCTTATCTCTGGAATCTGACAATCTGGGTAAATTATGTCCTAATAAATGGGTGTAAGTCTATTCAAATCACGAGATTCACTTACTCTCATCTTGGCTCCCAATATTCAATGGTAAGGGCCTGTAGAGACAGCCCCATGACTTAAAGATTTGCTTGCATTGTCAGACTTTGAGTGATGCACTATAGCTCAGGTGTTCAGTGGTTTGTTTGCTTTATTTTTTTCATATGGTCCTACTATTGTTCTGTAATGAAAATGTGCAAACAGGATTACGTTTGTGTTCCTGTATTTATCAGCCAGAGCTACAGATATTCTATCTGCCTCTCTGTGTTTTCTATGTATTTGTTATCACGGATGTCCTATAAAAATCAGGAATTTCTAGTCTCTCTACTTCATTCTGCAAGAGCAAAGAGACAATCAAGGATTCTCATAATTATTGCATTCAAACCTCATAAATGGACACATTTCTATTTTTACACAACACATGCTTAGCTTTCTGGAATTTACTGACCCAGAGTATGTTGCTGAGGCTAAAAGCTACCTGTGCAGGATCCAATCAGTGATTTTTGCATAGCTAACCTAAATACACAAAGTGATTTTAACAAATCTTTGTAAAACAAGGGTTTTGAGGAAATTCTCATTTTCTCTCTCTTCTAACTGCCATGAATCAGGAAGAGGCTTTCCCCACTAAATATTATCCCACACCATCCCAATGCAGTTTCTTGAACTTTCTTTTCTATATCTGCCATGAACCCACCATTAGCAAGACACCAGAGCAGTGTGCCACGGCACGAGAACGCTGGTGTGTGCTGGCTCCAAAATGCTGGCAGAGCTGTGCTAGGGAGCACACAGCTGCCCCGGCAGTGAGCATCAAGTCTGTTTGTAGTAGAGAAGGATGTTTTGTGCATGGGACTGGAGAGCAGTACAGTGTGGGAGCTAAGAGGGCATGCTGTGAATGAAGATGAGGAGGTTATCAATGCATGAGAAAGGACACTGTAAGGATAAGTAAGCTGGATGGATGCAGAAGCTGAAGCTCAGGAGAGTGGTGGCGCAGGACAGAGATGGATTGCATGGATAGCATGGCCCATTTCAAAAAGCAGGAAAGGTTAGTACTAACTACTCTGTTAGAAATATCAACAAGAGGAAGAACAAAACATTGTCCACCGCCAAGAGCTGGCTTACATGGACCATTTGAATGACTCAGTACTGTGTCCAGGCAGGGAGTAGGAGCAACATCACCTGTGTTCAGCAGAGGATCTATGGAGCTGTGATGCCATTTCCTGCCTGAGATGGAGCTTTTTCTCCTACATTTTACACCGCTTAGTACAATGTCTGGATAAGGATAGCTTGGCCACTGAGAGTGAATGAAGTTGTGACTATTCCACTGCATACTGATTACATGCCAGCTCTTACACGCTTTTTTTCACTTAAGTCTGTGAAAACTTTGGAATTATCTTAGCCCTAATGTCGTATAAGACTGTATGAACTAACTGCCCTTTGCAAATTGTTCTGAGTAGTCAGAAGTGGTTTAATAGGATCCTAGGATCCTAAGTCTTAAGATCCTACCAACAGCTACATATCGTGTTACTTTTTCAAATTTGTCTCAGTGCATTTCTAGAATTAACAGCTTCCTTCTAACAATATAGTCTGCTGTTAGACATAATAATACTTCTACTTAATATAGAATCGCTTGGGCAAGCAAGGACCCACTTAATGGAGCACACGTACTGCTGTCAGAAGTGGAATGGAGTGTGCTTTAGTTGAAACAGAAGTTTGTGTAGTGCTGACTGGCCTACATTTTTGCATAGAAAACAGTGAAAAGACTACTCTACTAATTCGGCTAAGGGCCTCATAAAGCTAATTAGAAATGTTCAGTCCCACAAGGGCACAAAACTGTAGCCGGAAACAGCTATTTAAATATTAATTTCTACCACTGAAAAAGGGAGAACAAACCATCTAATTTTATAAAAGCCTTCCATATAAGGAAAAAAGATGATCATAAAATTATTGTTTAGTGGTCTGTGATTACCACATCCTGCAAAGCTAAACTCAGTCTCACAGTAGAGCATTGGATTCACACTTGAATGCTTTACTGTGAGATTGAGTTTAACTTTGTATTATATGTAACATAAACAATACTTAATTCCTGAAGGAAAGATATTGTCGCTTTAATTATTTTAGGGGTTGGTTTTCTTTCTCTGTAATAGAAACTTTGACATGTAAAAATGGCTATCCATAGCTCAATTAATTTTATCTTCATTTAAATAATTTCTCACAGACGTTGAAATAACCATGTCTAATTTTCTTTTTCCTTTTTTTTCAGTTTCTCTTTTGTGATGCAATCCAAACTGAAGGACTGGAAAACAAAATGCTTTTCTAATACTTTTCCATTATTTGCTAACAGCAATTTTTTTCTCTGGTAATTTAAAAAAATATTATGGAAAAGCATGTTATTTGATACTGAATGCTGTCAGGTAAAATTGAGTAGCAGCTGTCAGATTTATGTCTTGTACTAGTTAATAATCACACGGTGTTATTCAGCTGCTAGAGTTGAAAAATGCAGCTAGGAATAATCTTGCTTTTGGTTTAGCAGTTCTATGAGTATGTTCTCAGCATTTAATGTAACTCACTATTAAATTGTTCACAATCATCAGCCTGCTTTCCCCCCTTTTTTCGTTTCCTTCCAGGGTATTTACTTTTTCTGTAATGACTTAAAAATAAAAGATAAGATGTCTCTCCATTTGCCTGTCTTGAATAATCCCAAGACAGTTTGAATTAATGTTTTAGCTCAGGAGGTTTGTCTCTAAACTCTCAGTTTAAATTTGACCTCAGGATTCACGCAGCTCATGTAACTGTAGGAACAATGACCACAGGAGGTAAACAGTTTTTAATGATATTGTTCCTAGTGCTGGTACCATTAGGGGCACCATCTTTAGATTGCAGTAATGTAAATGGTTTTGTTAAATGCTACATTTTTCATAAGCCATGCCATCCAACTGAGGAGTAAAAGGAATATAATTTTCTTGGTCACCATTTTACTGTCATATGCCCCAAACCACAAGAAAGTCAAATCTTGGGTTTTTTTTATTGAAAGCACTGTAGTTATTTCTTCTTGGTGCTGGCATTTTATCCACTCAAACATCCCAGAGATACTGAGAAGCTTTCTACATTATGAAGTTTTCTTTCACTGTTATTTTCTTCTTCTTCTTCTTCTTCATCATCATCATTATCTTCATGATCATCATCAGTGATTATGGTTTGCAGATGTTAGATACCTCTCTTGTCAAGACCAGTGTTCTTAAAGTGGTCTTTCTTTCCTATCACTACAGGTGTTGCTTTTCGTTTGGATTGATGGGATTTAGAAAGGGTTACACACACTTCTACTTTCTGCATAATAACAAAGTCTCAGAATTAGCTAAAATCTCTTACTGACATTGTCCTTTACATTTCTGGTCCAGTTGCTACCTGAATTGAAAGCACAGGATTACACACTTAAATCAGGATACACTTGAAACTGGTTTGTACATTGTGAGAGGAGTTTTCTTGAGTAAACTACTTTCTTCCAAGGGGATTCTTTCCTTCCATGGAGACCTGTAAGTTTGCTCTAAAAGTAATTTCCTGCAGACTTTTGTTTACAGTGGTTTCCCTGGGCTATTTCAGAGGTAGTCCTAAGAAGGAACAGGCTACAACCTCACTGGTAGCCTCAGCAATGCCAGGGCACAGGCACAAGGACAGGAACGGGACCATCTATAGGTGTTCACTATGATTTGGGCTTAGGCCAGCCAGCGCTTCAGCTCCATGCAAGGGGCAGGAGTTCAGATATGTCAGGTGATTTTTCCAGCTTGTGATTTAAATGTTAGCACTTTCTTTCAGAGGTTAAAACACCTTTTGTGTTGGCCATTCAGTTTACCCTTACAGCTATAGCCCTTTCCTATCAGAAACGCTAATGCCTAGTAGAGGGGTTTTTTCACCCTTTCAGGCACGGGAACTGGGTACTGATTTACTTGTAATTTATTAGTATCAGCAGTACATTATATAATGATATGCTCTAAAATGGCTCCACTCCATCAACTGCCCTCTGAAAACATAATTGTCTATTTTCTGCTCCTATACCCATGTGCTTTAAAGAAGGCTGAGTTGTTCTGTTATACCTGAATAAGCCTAAACTACCTGCTCTCTGAGTAGCTCTGCTCAAAACCAAAAGGCAGCTACCTTGTTGTACATTGTAAATTGCAGCGTGGACCAAAAGACATCCTCCTCTTAACCTCCTTTAAACCATCTTCCTTTAAACCAGCAAAGGAATTAGGCATGATCACAGGAAAGGGGTTTAATTTGAACAATATTATAGAGAATTAGGACAATTACAGGTGCATGTGGCTGTACTGAAATCATTATCTCTTAATAAATGATACAAAAAAATTTATACAAATAAAAAATTGCTAGATTCCTTTTTTTTTCCCCTTGCTCTCAATAGTGAATTCACAATGTCAATGCTCAGTGTAAAAATAGAGGAATGATTAGTGCTACTAGCAATAACTATAATGAGAACAAGGTGTTGAATACAGCAGAGGGTTTTTTTGTGTGCAGCACCTTTGATAACCCAGCCATAAAACAGGGCTCTGATTACTGTAGCAACTATTTGAAGAAAGAAGTTCCCCTGCTGAATTTCTTTTTTGGCTTTAAACATAATGCTAACCTTGCACATTCAGCAGAATTCGTCTTTCAAAGCCACAGCCATGCTTTCTGCTTCCAGAAACTAATGTACTGGAGTGTTCTTGTGGACTTGGCAATCAATTCCCAAGGAATATATACATTTATATATAAAAGCTACCAAGTTGCTCCTTTGCTGCTCCTTTAGAAGAACGTTTCATTGGTTACACTCTGTTTCAGATACTGTGACAGGCTGCATTTTTGTGTTTTTCAGTGGACCCACATTTTTATGTACTTCACTTCCTTGTGGTGCTCAAGCAGAATGTCATTATAAAAGAGTACTTATTCAAACCAAGAACTTCGGTCATTAAATTTTGCAGGGGATCCCACAGCACAGAACTTCAGTGTAATGAAAACCACTTGACTGCAGACATTTGGAGATAATATTCATAGCTAGAGATGGACAGCACATTTGGCCTGCTGTGTTACATGCATTGTCCTGCTAGTGTGCAGCATATTAACTGAATTCAACTCCACAGTCAATGGATTTCTTTCCTACTTTTAAATGTATAACTCACTGGTGGGCAACAGAGACAGCAGGAAGCAGGACAAATGGAGAAAGAATCTAATAATTATACACAATACATTTTGAATGCTTTTTTTCTGTGATCGTTTCGTCATTTTGAATTTTAGAACTGAGCAGTGAATTTTGTACTTTTGTAGAACAAAAAAAAAAAAGATTAGAATTGTACTATACGTAAAAGATACAATATTGATTATAATGTCCAGAAAAATGTAAATAGTTATATCTATTTAAAAAACATTGCCACTAACAGGAGAACTAAACAGCCATGTTAAAATAGCATTAAAGCAGCAACATTGCATTAAATGGCAGAACATTATTATTTGCTTTTTATAATTGACTTAGAATAGAAATAACTGAAATTCAGGATTTTCTTGTTCAATTACATTTAGTAACAAATCAAATTATATTTCAGAAGTTTCCAACAGAATGGCTCAGTCATGTATTCTCAAAATAATGTATTTTAAATTTTTATAATATTAAGTTTGAGTAAATTTTCATGGCAGAGCAAGATCACATTCCTCATATCAAAATTCTCCTATTTCAGAAGTTATGTCCTTTCACGAAGAATAGAGATATCGTTTCTCTTTGCTGCTACGTCGGTAGTTTCAAACCAGTTGTTTCCAACAACAGTGTATTTTCCTTATTCATCTTCTTGGATATATCCAAAATTGAACTGATACTTCCACAAAACCTCAGGTGGTGATTTGGACACTATCCTCCTGTATTTATTATTGGGCAAAGCTGCAAGCAGCTAAAAAGAGATATTTATTAGGGAAAGACATAGAAAGCTTAGCTATAAGAGGTAGTTTTCAAGACTGCTCTACAAAAGTCCATTTTGAAGTTTATACCAATTTCCACCCTGTGTATTAACCTTTTAATGGTTCCTTCATACTCCATTAACCCATCCCTTTTACAGTTAAGTATCATGTAAACCAGAGTACAGACCCACAGGGATACAGGGCTACCCTGTGAATTTGTAAGCTACTCAGCATATCGGGACTTAGAGCTAGTCCAGAGGCAGCTGTCATTACATTTTGATAAATCATACATTAAGGATTATTCAGTTTTAATATTACAGGCAGGAATTGTGTTACGCTGTACTTTTGAGGTCAGTTTGCCCATGTAACAGTTCTCCTAAACCAGGTTTCCTCTCTCCTCAATGGGTTTTTCACTTTCTATCAATATGTTTCCTCTTGGAAGACCCACAGCCTACCCTCCTGCATAGACAAGGTTCAATAACTGACATATTTAACAATGAGGATTTTCATTCATTTCATATATTTGGTTGCTTTTCAGTGGACAAATAAATACAGATAATTTTCAAGCCTGGCCATCTATACTATAAAACCAGATTTTAAGACTGCAATTTGCATAACATACCCAGAATGTTAAAAGTTCACCTCAAAATAAAATCCTGATATAGACTTACCTTTAAAAGGGAAATCTTTTCCTTCTATCAGATTCTGGAGAGATATTTAGAGCCACAGATAAAAAAGCAAGTTCTTTATCTGTTTAATTTATTCTATGTGTGCTATTTTATAGCATTTGATTACTTAAGCAGTGAAGGATCCTTTCACCATTCAGTTTACAGAAAGAATGGTTATGTCAGAAAGAAGCAGGGAGGGGGCAAAGCATGATTCCACATGGATCTGCCAATTTACTGTAGAAATTAAGTAAAACTTGATTCTCATTCAACAGAAATTGTAAAATATTGCTGATTGGTGAAGTAAATGCCACTAAACTAAGGATTTTATTAACCAGAGATTTTGAGATATTAAGTATAAATCTGAATCCTTATACTTTGTTAAAGTGTCTGTACAAATGTTAGCTTATTCAGCATACACGGTCATTTGCACAGTCACTTTTGTTCTGGAAAACTTTCAAGCTCTCCTCTACAGAAGTGAATGTGCTGCAATTCAACATGCAATGTGGAACCTTGTGGTGTTCCATCAGCAAATGAGGGAGGGAGAATCACCTTGGTGAGTCAAGATGTATTCCTAAAAAAACAGTGGCTTTTTAGCCTCTTTTTCATCTTGGCTTCATCTGTTGTGAAACGCAAACACTTCTATCTGACTTCTCACATTAATATAAACCTACTTCATAAATATACTTGAAGTACAGGTCTGTCAAAGCAATATATTACTTCAGCTCTCATAGTATGAACTATAAATGGTATGAAATTTCAGCATATGAAACACAACATTACAAAAAGACTACTAATATTGACCTTAAATCTTATTGTTTGTTTGTTTGAGCTTTCTTAAGGTACGATTTTGAGGTTCTTGTTGTTGCTGTTACTCTAGTGATTTAACCACAATTGTGAAAATAAATATACTTTTAAGCTAGAATTATTATTTCCAGTTTAGAATAGCAGTGTTATTTTTCTTCCGAAGCCAAGGTGTGGTTGTTTGCCTTCAATTCTTTTGCGGTACTAGAGATAATTATAATGAATAAAAATACATGAATGTGCTCAGTCTGCCTTCAAAAGTGATTGTAGTGGGGACATCAAGCAGATGACATGCTGGGATCATTTGCTCCGTATTAGGTTTTAGTGACTTAAGACTAGGTCAAAGCACCTGATGGCAGGGATAGCACATAGCACTAACAGTAATTATGTGACTGAGCTAATTATTTTATCTGCTCAATGTGAGCAATTTTTTCTCATCTTGATGTCACACTGCTCCATGACAGGAAAACAAAGTTCAGCTGAAATCCCATCTGTGTTCAGAACATTTTGCACTTCCTCCGGGTTGGTTACTTCCTGCTGAGCATGATGAATGGCTTCAAAGTATTCATAAATAGTTAAGTTAGGTACATCTTAAACTTGGAAATGAGCTGCTTTTTCATTGCATCCAGGTTACATAGATTTCTCTTTAAAGAAAAAGGTGCTGCTTTTCTAAGGTGAAACTAAAAAAATATTCAATTGCCCTTCTAATTTTAAATCAGCCAGCTTACTGCAGCACCAGAACACCTTAAATCACTCAGCTGTGATCTAAGTATCTCTCAAGTGCAAAGAAAATAAAAACAATTTCTACTATGGTTTATGATTTAAACCACTAGCATTGACAAAGGAAATGTACATTCCTTCCTATCCCATTTATTAATGAGGGACTGAAATAGTGGGAATATGCCTATACGAAGAATAGCAATCCAGCTCCATCAGTGTGATGTCTACACAGATAAATTATCCCAGAAGGAGTACCACACAAATGTCCATAAATTGCTCGTGGGCACTTGCACTAGTATCCCTGTGCGTAGTGTGTAGCGTGCAGTGGGAAATTCAGCAGTGCAAAGGACTAGCCACTGTCAGAGCAATCCTAAACTGTTTCTGCCTTGGGTCAGATCTCCCAAACAATTCATAGGCACAGAGCCAGACTATAACAGTTAGCTTCAGAGACAGAAAATGGGCTCTGGCACTGTTTATTTTACTATTATAGGCATATTTGCAGAAACTTGTTTAATAATATACTGAGCATCTATGAGAATAAAATGGGATGGAGTCCCTCATTTTCTACTTGTGGGAGTACTTTAGCCGTAAAACTGGACAAACCTCCTTTCTTCCCTGCAGCCGTTATCTTTTAACGTCTTCTGCCAAAAAAGGAGAGTCCTGATTGAATACCAGGAATCACAGATATTGCTGTAGTTGTAAATTCTTTCCTGTCAGGTTATGAAAACTGTCATTTTAGAAGTGCTTTGAAGAAACTCATGTTATTGAGGAATATCAAGAAAATAACCTTACCAGCAGCAGTATTGTCAGGGCTTGACATTGGATGTGAAACTAGAAGAGGTCAGGAAGTCAGAACTCAATTCACTTAGCTATAAGCAAATTCATTTCAACCCCTTTGACACAGCATGGTGGGTCTGGAGGTTCATCTGCTCTTGAAAGCTTTTCAATATGTGGAGTTTGATGCCTCATAAATGCAGTCAGACTCACTGGAGAATGAAGCAACTCTTACCTTTCTTATAAAGTGGACCACAGAGGGCCACATCATCAAAGGCTAACAAATGGCACAAGAGTCATTGAAAGTACTGATATTTTTCCTTCTCTTCCAACTTACCTGAATCCTGGCAAAAAAAGTTAGAAACTCAAGCATTTCATTTCTACCTGAGGGCTTTTCCCTGATAATTCGTACATCTATGAAAGCTTCTACAGCATCTTCCTCTCTTTTTCAGCTCAATGTTTACTTGTGACTAACCTGCTTTAGTAATTGTTTTTCTTACAAGCAATTGCAGGTGTAGAGGAAAGATTTACTTTTTATCACAAAGAAAGAAAAATTGAAAAGATAGTCATACATTCTACTAGAGACGTACATAAAGCTGTAGGAAAAATAAGTGAAACAGGAGACTTTTTTTAACATTTTAAAAGTGAAATTAAAGTAAATTGGTAGGAACAGATTTACAACTGGTGACAAGACATCTGTTTTTCACAGTGGAAATCTGTTTAACTGGTAGAACTCATTGCTATAATATGTTACTGAGTTCAAGAGTTTAGTAAGCTTTAAAACAACTAACCATTTACATGGATAATGGAAATACCCACTGTTATATTAGATAGGAAATAATTATTTTGTTCAGAATGGGAATAAATCGTCATGTTTTTATACAGAAATGTATCATTAGCTGACAAGGATTAAGAAACAACTACTGTACAGAGCAGTTATTTTAAAAGAAATGTTCATATAACTGAGATTTTGGTTTGTTGGTGAATAAAAAAAAATGCATATTTGCAATGAGTCAAAACTGGAAAACAATTGAATGATAGGTAAATTGAAAAGTAAACCCCCATTTTTATTTGCAATAATGTTTAAAATGAAATGGATTGTTTGAGAATATTTAAAATAAAATCATAATTAAAAAAAAAACCCTAGGCATCATGAATTTTTAAAGACCTGTCTCTGAGACTGACTGCTGAGGATGCCTCAAGGGCAGGTTGCTGGGTTTCTTTCAGAAACCTGTGGCTGGCTACTGGCAGTCGTGCCCCTCCCATGGCACACAGGCTTTCCAGGTCTTACACACCTACAAGGAAGCCCAGTAGGCAGTTGAGGCATGAGAGGTGGGATCAGTCCTGACGACCAGCAGAAGCTACTTCTTCAGAGCAGCGTAGGCTGTTAAACCTGCCAACTACTGGGTAGTAGACTCATTCAGGTGTTTTTTGGGGGTAGGGGGATCGTGTTGTTGGGTTTTTAAAATAATTTTTTAATACTTCTTTTTTCACCTGTGGATTACGCAATTTTTTTTTTTTTTCAGCCTCTTCCACTAAAAATGTTCTTCTGTGCATAGAATAACTAAACACAGCTTAGGCCAGAGACAAAGAAATTACTGGGACCTTCGTGCCTCTTGTGCATGTGTTTATGCATATTTGGTTGTTCATGCAAATGGAATATCTCAATTAGGAAAAAAATCCTAGTTTTAAAACTTTCACCAATACTATTAATCTCTATG
Source organism: Chionis minor (assembly GCA_013398295.1). NCBI lineage: Eukaryota > Metazoa > Chordata > Aves > Charadriiformes > Chionidae > Chionis > Chionis minor. Next base: position 362,345 of record VZSF01002917.1, read on the forward strand.
TCACTGTCTTATCTAACAATTTTTTTTTTTTTTTTTTTTCAGGCATGGATTAAAACACATTTCTAAAAGTAAAAAAGAAAAAAAATATATATCGCTCTAAAAGGCTCCAGAGATGAATATTTGCACAATTGACATATTAGTAACCCAGAAATACAAGTTCTAGGTCACGCTTTGTGTCATTGTGAATTAAGTACCTTAAGCAGATCGGTGGAACATACCCCAAAAGTCCTTATTCATCCACCTCATTTATAGAACTTAGTTACTTGAGAGAGGCATAGAAAGAGATATCTGATTTACAGATAACTACAGTGTAATTCCATGACAGTGAACCTATACATTTCCTTTGTAATCTGTCTGATGTTTATGGTCCTCAAGTAACTATAAGTAACTGTCACTTATTCCCACACCAGTATAGTTCTGTTTTAATTAGGTATTTTCAACCTCCACCATGTATTCTTCACAGCTTTGTCTGCATGAGAATGCTTCAATGTTTAACATTATTTTAATACAATTATAGTATCTTTCTTGTGCTTATAGGTCATAGAACAATAAATGAATCTTTGCCAGTCAGTTCAGTTGATACAATTTTTAGAGATTATATTCTGCCTGACTACAGTCTGACTGGTTACTTGTAACACCTGGTCCACCATCACAAAGTTACTTCCTGAGACCTTAATTTTCTTTACTTGCCCCAGAAGACCACAGTACAAGCTCAAGACAAGGGTTTACACCACTGAACATAATAATTGCCTTTATGAACCCAGAGTTCAGTAAGGAATAGCATCATTTTATTGTTAAAGATTATGGACAAAAAGCAACCTCTTCTGCCTTTATTGAAAATGTTCAATGATTTCTCCAGGTGTGCATGCATTTTTGGATAATTCTTTTTTAGATTTTTTTTTTTTTTTGCTTACCTTTCTCTTCAACTGACATAGAAGCTATGTAATTCAAGAGAAAGGGTATTAATTAAACTCTCCATAGGAAAGTAAACCTGCAAAAAAGCAAGTTTGCTCTGCTGGCATCTCTCTGAACTTTCTCAAGTTTGACATTCACATTTAATCATAGCCATCAAATAAATTAAATGCTATTATTTTGCTTCTTATTATGGTTGTGGGCTTTTTAATTATTTTTTAAATATCAGTCAAAGCAGATTCTACATTGTTTGCTCTAACATATTTTTAGATAAATTATATTGAACTTCAAAAGTATGAGAAATATATGTCCATCATCTTATTAGATTGTTCCTCAATAAGCAGCTCAATTTTCTTTAAAAAGGTGAACAAACCCAGCTGATTAGCATTTTGATGAAATCAAGAAGAAAGGTCTAAGAACCTGATTGTGTTCTGATGCAAAATAACAATAACAAAGAAGAAAAATAGCGTTAGAAGGAGAATTAGAACAGATTCAGAAACTCAAAGGTTGCACTGGAAAGGATCTCCACTTCATTGTGCATGATGTACCAAACATCTTTTTGATGAACTGTTTTATAATTGGTCTTTAGGCTTGAATCAGAATAATTTAAAAAACAAAACAAAAAATCAACCCCAAACCCTCACAGTTATTATGCATTTCACTTTCGAAATAAAGTGCTTGCAGTACATTTTTTTAAATCAAAAAATCTTTCAAATAGACTTCAGTGCAGCAATATATATATATGCATAGTTCAAATCATATATTCAGGAGACCACATTGTGAGGGATATTTAAATTTCGTCCTATTTAAAGACAAACAACAGTGTGCATGGGTTTTGTTTATTTCTTTGTCTATTGAATTTTAAAGGTGGTTTAGTTTCATGGGTGAATGAAGACGTGAAACAAAACATTATGGGTCATCAAGTTTTCTTTTTAGACACCTTTCTAGAATTTTTTTTTCATACGGGAGAAGTAAGAAAATTTCTGGGCATGCATGACCACTTCAAACCTTTGAAATTCATTACTTCTTTTGTCATAATGATAATCTTCAGCCCATTAGTTAAGAAATTCTTCAGAGATGTTCAGAAACAAGCAACACCCTATCTTTTACAAATCAAGTCTCATCTGCTCATGATTGTAGCCTAAATTGGCTTGTTTTTGCATTTCCAAACACTTTTCTTCCTTCTAACTCAACTTGGATTTAATAGTAACTTCAGGCAACCCAAAGTTACTTTTGTTTTTGAAAACACCAGTCAAATAATTGTTCAGACACAGTGATTGTGTCTGAAACATCCAAACAGAACTGAAGGCAATGCAAGAAACACAGACATTAGAAAATCACTTCTCCTATGTTAGAGAAACATCCAAATATATATGAATGATTGTGATATAGTTCTATTCTAAATGATCTGACTGGCCTGATATAATCCAGGTATACCTTTATTCTCATTAAAGGCAATAGAAACTCTGTAATACACTCTTTTCAAAGTGATATTTTATAAATCCCCTTTTTAAAATCAAACTCTAAATGTATATGTCAGCTGACGTCTTAAGGTATGCATGGCACTGGAGAGAGCAGAGCTACTTGAATAGTTGGCTTCAGATTCAAAACTTTCTTTTTTCTCCTGCACTGAACCATGCTGTTTGGGCTTTTAGATGGCAACTGCTAGAAAACACTGGCAGACTGGGCAGTAAGAAGTTCTGATTTATTTCAGACTGTTCCCTTTAACAGTGGCACTTGTTTAGAAATATGTTTTCGAAAGATTCTCTTTCCAATTTTTTTTCCAAACCTTTTAAGTAAAGACAGCCAATTTTCATATTCAAAGAAATCTGATCTGATGGAAGATTTACATACTGATACACAAACTTATGTGTTCTGCAGTAATTTTAAACATAGCTAACAAAACAATCTGGACATGGTTGACTCAAGTTCCTCCAGAAAAAAAAAAAAAAGCACAAGATTTAGTTGTTTTAAAATTCATAAGTACAAAATAATTTTTAGAATAAAACCAGGAAAAATAATGGTCACTCTTTCAGGAAACCAGAAGCAAAATCCACAGAATGAAATAAAAAGAAGAAAAAATAGCTTCTGAAGGTGTGTAATGAAATGTTACAAATAGGGGATTACAATAAAAAGCTAACGGATATAAATCTAGGAGGAATCAATTCTCCTTTCCAATCATATTCAACCTTAATAACAGGGCTTTAATAGGCTCATACCTTTCTGCCAATTTCAGAAAAGACTGCTGCTGATCAATAGCATTTATTTTAAAAGAAGAGAGTAAAGCAAGGGAGAGATGCTGGTGACTGGAGACACATTTTTTCTTGGAAGGCAACTGAATAATGGTATAAAGCTGTGTGAAACACAGAGGAAATATACCAGATAATCATCAGTTCTGTTCATCACTCACGAAGCTTTCATTTGCAATTATTTACTGTTTTGTTTATTTTCTTATTTAGCACCTAAAAAAACACAGGTTAGTTTCACATGTTTGGAAGAGGATATTTTCTTGATTTTTGGGTAGCAGAGATTTCCTGCAGAATTTGCCTTAGAGAAGAAATTCTCAGTAGTACATGAGATATGGCGACAGGACCCTGGACACAGTACACTATAGAGCATATTCCCTACCGTGAGAAGCCTTTCTGTCTTAAATCCAGACAACAGACTGAGACCCTGCAGGTCCTGGTTTTATTCCTAGGTTTTCAGAAGTGACCTTATACTGCTTATGGTTCTGCTGCTCCAGATCCCTGTTTACATGGAAAATCCTCTGTCTTTGAAGCAGATTTTCTTGATTTATTTTTAAAAATACTGTCCTTTAAAACATTCATTATTGTTATTTATTTCTCAGATTACGCCTCAAAAACTTTCTAGTCTAAACAGAGAAATAATTATTTCTCTGTTCTTCATTTGCTGTTCTCCAGCCAGTTCCCATGGCTTTCAGCTTAGAGTTTTCTGTTTTCATCATCCAACATTTCCTTTTGTTTCTCTTCCCAGCACAAAATTGCACCATTACTCATTATTAGCTCATTGAATTCACAGCTGTACCTGTAAATAAAAGAGGGCAGGGAGTGTTCCCTGACAGAGAGGTGACTGTTCCATGTCATTAAAATCCCTTACCTCCAGAACAGGGTGGCTATACCCAGGTTGTTTACTATGAGTGATCACTGGCCTAGGAGACTGGGAGACTGCTTCTTGAGATTGGGCCAAAATAAAGTAACAGATCTTCACAAATGATCAAGTTCTGGGGTCCAGGCCAGGATGGTGCTTACGTTAGAGCCTCCTGTACATCAGAATGATGGTAGGATTTAGATTTTGGGGTTGGGGTTGGTTTTTGGTTTGGGGTTTGGTTTAGGCGGAGTGGGGGTGTTAATGCTACTTTATTTCCTTTCTTTTATTAGCTTTAATTTCTTCAGGAAAGGTGGAAGACTAGGACTCCCTAGTGAGTCTTCCAAGGATTTTCACAGTTGGCTTATTTCTGCCTAACTTTCTTCAGCCAACCAACTTTACACCCGTTCTTATGCATTTGCTGCAATGGTCAAGGTGTTCTAGCTTTTTGATCAGATTAAAACTGCAGACCAAAAGAATGATTACTAGAGTTATTAAAGGATTGACCAGAAATTACAGCTGAATAAGAGCTGGAGTTTACCACCACTCTCTGCCCTTCCTGGGAAACAGATGGTGCTGCCATCTCTGCTGATTCTGGGATTCCAACTAAAGAAGAATGAAAGTGCAGACCAAAATAAAGCTTAGAAATGCCTTAAATTAGGATGGTTCTTGCATCCAGGACTAGGATTCACTTGGTCATTTTTCATAACGGGGTACCTAATACCTGGGAATTCTCGTGTGTATACAGGGTTTTGCAGCGCCTACAGACTGCAAAACGGGCAGAGGCAGGCACACATGCTATGTCCAGGGCTGGCCAAACACAACCCAGCTTAAACTCAAGATGACCTGGCAGATGTTGATTTCAAGCTCTTATACCCTGTTTTTTAAAGACTGTATTAGTCTGAGTTGATGTTAACGCTGATACAGGTCTCCTGAACTGGAGCTAGCTCACATCCTGACTACCTGAAAGTCAGAGGAGCTCAGATTTGCCTGCATTTGTTAATGTTGTCATATATCTTTAAGCATTTAGCCCCAGGATGCCCTCAGCCAGTACCTGGCTCCAAGAGGTGTGAGTTAATGGCATATGCACCCAAAACAATGCTTGGAAGCAATCAGTACCTTGGATTAAAAACCTGCAAAATTCTGATACTTAATAGCAGCCAAACAATCTGCTGAAACGCTAAATACAAAGCCACGGCTGAACTAACTTCCACTTTGAGGCACATTACCTGTTTGAGCACATCTGACTATATGCCTGACTCATACAAGTATGTGCTGGATGTTCAAAACTCTTCTGCTAGTAGATGCCTATACTTTCTAACTCTTCTTTTAATATAAGGACAGTTTTGGTATCTGTACAGCATTTCCGTAGTTGCAGCATGGTGGTTTGATTACTGTGAAATAGCGGTTCAGCAAAGAACACAGTTTAGAGATCTGTACAGAAAACAAACAAAAAAATATTTTTTTAAAAAAAAACTTAATTCTAAAGACTGAGGGCAGTTGGTCCTGCTAAAATGTGTAGTGAGAAGCAGATTATGTGACTCACAGAGAGTGATGTGGTAAAAAATAATAGTATGATCATTCAGGTATTTTCTTCAAAAATATTTGGAGAAGGAATGAGCAACAATATATCCAGAAAGCCTAATAAAGATTCTTTTGTTATAAAGACTGGAGACATTGAAGGTGTGAACAAGTACTTCTCTTTTCTGCGACACTGCTGTTCATTACAGGTAACATAACCATTTGATATGTGTGTTAGGTGCAACACGCACAGAGCACTTCTTTCACAGCATGAGCCAAATTAAAATTATGCTAACCTAAAATGCATAGATGAATGGATATGTAAAAATGGCTTATGGTTTATTCTGAAGGCAGTTATATACAATAACACTGAAACTATCTTTTTTTAAAAAATATGTAACCATTTTCACCAATTTCACTTCTTAATAAACAATCTCTCATAGCATAATACGTTGTATATCTTTCAAGCTTTAGAGTATTCTAAATGTATGCTTTTAGCACTGTCTCCTGCAATATTATCATATCCATCTAGTCTGGAGGAGTGGATGACCCGATGAATTAAAAAAAAATGGTCACGTGTTTGGGTTTCAAGAGTAGCGGTTAATGGGTCATATACTCTCTGGAGGCTGTTTACTAGTGGGGTACAACAGGAGTCAATCCTCAATCTGTCCTGCTTAAGTGATGCCCTACTGCAGGTATCATCAACTTTGCATATGATGCCAAATTGAAGGGATGACGATACAGTGTAGAGCAGGGCTTCCATACTGAGGCGCATACACAGGCGACAGGAACTTCATAAAATTCAGCAAGGACAAATATGAAGTCCATCACCTGGGAAAGAAGAATCGTTTGCAACAGGTATAGCAAACTGCACAGGAGCCACCACCGCAGCTCGTCAGGCAGGAAGGTCATCAGCATCCTGTGCTCTATGAACAGGAACACAGTCACGAGACTGAGGGAGGAGATTAATCGTCTCTACTCAGCACTCATAACTAGAATATTACATCAAGTTTTGGGTTCCCCATAAGACAGAGACAAACTGAAGTGAGTTCAGCAGATGGCCAGAAAGTTGTTCAGAGAGCACAGCAAAGCAAGGAGAGACTGATGGAAAGGGTCTTGTTCAGCCTGCAGAAAAGGTGGTTCCTGGGGAACCTAACAGCTGCCTGCAAGCACTTTCAGAGGGGTGAGCGAGGACATGGAGCTGGGCTGTTCACAGTGGTGCATGCTTGAAGGAGAGGCAAAGGACATAAATTGAAACAGGAAAAGTTCATATCAGATATGAGTTAAAACTTTTCTCTCTAAAAAAGGACCTGACAACTGCTACCATTGCTTTATAAAACCTTCATTTCATGAATCTAAATATCTCCTGGAAAAGAATGAAATCCAAGCACAGGAACTAGTGGTATAGTACTAGGTTTTCATATTGGGTAAAGCTCTCTTACTCATTAATCCTAATGATTGCAGGCCTAAATATTCTTTTTCAAAATTTTCCAGCCATAACCTGTGTTTAAAATAATGTGACTGTGCTCATGTTCTTCAAGACATCTCAAGTTGTATGAACTACTTTTGTTATATTAGGCAGAAAGACTGAATGACTTAGGAACTTCAGTGACAGCTGGACACAATAAATGGATCTGGCATATTTTTTTAACAGAAGCCTATATTTTCAAAGCAGTGTACTGAGAAACTATGTTAGTTAAGATGGCATATGAGTCTAAAGAACAGTCATACAACTTTTCTGAACTTCAGCAACCGTTCCAAAAGAGATTCAGCATTTGAACATGATTCACCATGATTGGATAAGTTTGGAAGAGGCACCTGATTCATAAAGTATGTGGCTGCTCAGAGAAATTTATAAGCAGAGATTTCTTTCCATTAAGACTGAGGAAAGATGCTTACTTCAATGTGAAGGCCCTGTGTTCCTACTCAAGGCAATGTAAACACTGTGTTCTTACTGTGAACTCCAAGTCAACAGTATTTACTCAGGCTGCATGACATGCATTGTAACTTATTGCTTAAGTGATCTAGAAATGTGTTTATATCCTGCCTTTGTCTAGTTTAGTAGGCATGAGAACATTTAGTAATTATTGCTATTTAAAGATTAGTAGCTGATGGATGATGATGGTATTTTAGTAAATTGCTTCTTTACAGTAGAGTGATGGTGGTTTTTTGTTCCTTGGCAATATAGGCCTCCTTTACATTAGAAATGTAGACTGTATTAACTGTTCTGGAAAGACCGTGTAGCTGCCCCAGTGTGGGTATGGAAGCAGTTATATTTATCAGATGATGATTAATGCAGCCATAGCTATTTCAGTAAAGGATACACTATTTATAAGCCACTTCTGCATCAGTGGAACTGCACCCATGCTACTTTTGCATCCAAGTTATTCTTGTTAATGCTGGGATCTAGGATCTTAGGATCATAAGACGACTCAGGTCTCTGGCCCAACCTCATGCTCAAAGCAGGGGCAGCTATAAGTCAGAGCATGTTACTTAAGGCTTAGTCTAGTTGGATCCTGAAAATTTCCAGTAATGGAGACAACATCTCTCTGGTAAACATTCCTACTGTTCAACTGTCTTATCAGCTCCTTGTGTAAACACTCTGTTGTCGTCGTCATCGCCCCACCCTTCCTTGCTTCCTTCCTCCCTCCCTCCCTCCCTCCCTCCCTCCCTTCCTTCTCTTTCTCACTAGTAGGCCCTTACTTATCATCCCTTCTCGTAGTATTTATTCACCCCTCCCCCTGGTTTTTTGCAAATTTCTTATCAATTACGCTCTCCAGATAAGCTGTTACTGCTACATCCTCATCAATGTTTCTTTGTATATAACGATACCAACACAACCATCCTTCTTTTATCGATCAGATATATTATGTATTTTGACTTTCAAATTATTGCATTCGTTTAAAAATCTGTCACTTCTGTGAAAATTTGAAGACACAGCATTGTGAACACTTCTCGACACGGAAATTATTTTTTCTTTACTTCCTGCCTTTCTGCATAGATTTTTGAATTTTTAATCTCTGTGGCCAAATCTTGACATAGATAGTGCCTGAAATAATACTGCAAACTTTCTCTAACCATGTGTGGACTGCGTTCAACCTGCATTCCCATTTTACAAAGTTTAAATAAGGAAAGCAGTTTCTCTTCACAGCTGTAGCCACCTCAAGGTCCTGTGATACTCACAATCAAGTTCACTCCGTTATCCTGAACATTTAATTTTCTAGTGGCACCCCTGACCCATGTAACTGCAGTAAATGAAATATATCATTAGGTTATTCTTTCTACAGTACCCTTTTGCAGATATTTTTACCACTAACTTGATTTTCTTTGCAGAGATCTTTCCGGTGAAATGGCAGGATAAACACCAATTAATTGAGGAGGAATTTGAGTTTCACTGCAACAGGATACATGATTTTGAAAAATCATAGAATCATAGAATCATAGAATCATAGAATGTTAGGGGTTGGAAGGGACCACTAGAGATCATCTAGTCCAACCGCCCTGCCAGAGCAGGTCCACCTACAACAAGTTGCACAGGCTGGTGTCCAGACAGGTTTGGAATGTGTCCGGAGTCAGAGACTCCACCACCTCTCTGGGCAGCCTGTTCCAGTGCTCTGTCAATCTCAAAGTCAAGAAGTTCCTCCTCATGTTCAGATGGAACTTTCTATGTTAAAGTTTGTACCCATTGCCTCTTGTCCTATCACTGGGCCCCACTGAAAAAAGAAATGACAAACTGTTTCAAACAGTAATGGGAGAATTAAGTTAAAGACTGTCAGAACCTAAGCACTGTAATTCTGTAATCTCCTGCGATGATTTGGGCACATTTTTGGCCTGGGCCAGCAACCATGATTCCAGGGAATGCCTGAGCACATTTCTGGAGATATTACAGTGTATTGGGTTTGTGTGGCAAGCTTTTTGGTAGTGGAGGGCTGCAAGGGTGGCTTCTGTGAGAAGCTGCCAGAAGCTTCCTCCATGTCCAATAAAGCAAATGCCAGCCAGCTCCAAGACAGACCTGCTGCTGGCCAAGGCTGAGCCCATCAGTGATGGTGATAGTACCTCTGGGATAATATATTTAAGGAGGGGGAAAAAAAACCTGTGCAATGGCAATTGCAGCTAGAGAGAGGAGTGAGAATATGTGAGAAAAACAACTCTACAGACACCAAGGTCAGTGAAGGAGGAGGGGGAGGAGGTGCTTCAGGTGCTGGAGCAGAGATTGCCCCGCAGTTGCGGTGAAGACCATGGTGATGGAGGCTGTCCCCCTGCAGCCCATGGAGGTTAATGCTGGAGCAGATATCCACCTGGTCCCCAAGCCAGAGCAGGTGGATGCCCAAAGGAGTCTGTGACCCCATGGCAGACCCACACTGCAGCAGTCTGTTCCTGAAGGACTGCACCTCGTGGGAAGGACCCATGTTGAAAAAGTTCGTCGAGGACTGTCTCCAGTGGGAGAGCCCCACGCTGGAGCAGGAAAAGAGTGTGAGGAGTCCTCCCCCTGAGGAGGAAGGAATGGCAGAGATAACTGTAATGAACTGACCACAACCTCCATTCCCAGTCCTCCTGTGCCACTAGAAGGGTAAAGGGAGACAAGCCAGGAGTGAGGAAGGGCGGGGTGGGAGGAAGTTTTGGGTTTTTTTCTTATTATCCTGCTCTGACATTTGATTGCCAGTAAATTAAATTAATTTCCCCAAGTCAAGTCGGTTTTTTCCACAATGGTAATGGGTGAGCAGTCTCTCACTGTGCTTACATCAACCCATAAGTCTTTCATTGTATTTTTTTCCTCAGTTCACTAGAGGGGGGGGGGATGATAGAACTGCTTGGTGGGCAGCTGGCATCCAGCCAGGGTCAACACACCCCACAAGTGAGTCATTTTCAACTGGTATTTTTGAAAGCTGACATCTTGTTTTAGAGGGTAAGAACATCTACTGGTCTACTGCATGACCAGGCCTTGCCTACTGTCTTCAAACTCAAAGTGACCAAGAAACTGCTTGATGTGTTAATATCCACATTGCTATATGAGACAGAAACTCAGGTTATCACAAGGGAGGATAATGTCTATTTCTCTCACCTTCATTATAGTAAGAAAGACCCATGAAGGATTCTTTTTCTGATCAATGATGTCTCTTTCTGTTTCTTTGGCTTGTGATGCATGTGCCATTCACATTAAAGTGGGCTGTCAGAATGCAGTGAGTATGTCTTGTCTTCTGATTCTTATTTTAATCTCTTGCTCAACTCCTTTTGCTAATTTGTTCATAAAATAATATTTTTTAGAAGATTGTCTTAGTTTAAAATCCCCAACCTACCAAACATATAGTTAATTGTAAAATTATTTTTTTTATATTTTGAGTAGTAATGATAGCTCTGTGCCAGTTTTACTAGGGATTTTATTTGTTTCCAAAAAAAAATCTAGGTCTTTCTTTTTCTCAGTAAAAAAATTTACTAAATTGCTGAAAAGCATTTTCTGTCATGGCCTCCAAAATAGCAAGAGTGCTAAAAGGTAGAGTTAGGTTTGTAATAATCTTTAAATTCTCATAGTTTCTTTGTCTGTGAAGACCTAGTCATATTACTATCCAAACGGGATAAATTTTCATTAAAATTGCATGATAAAATTAAATAAAATAAGATTTCTGTATATATAACTTCATTCAATATCTACATATGCACATGTATGTGTTGTGCACGTGTACATACCCACCTGCATACAGATATGCATATACAATGCATGGAGAGTGGTCAGGTTCCCTCCTTGGAAGCACCAGGGTTTTTGTTAAACTGATTAACTCTGTCTGGGGACATAAAAATATCTGTGGAAACATCTTGTTTAGAAAATGCTAATAAAACAAAGTCTGCGCTGGCTGAAGTTGAAAAAGACCCTTAATTACGTTGACAGTCACAAGGTCACCCTGGTGTAAACCAGCAGGGAATGTGACTCAAATTCACATTTCAAAGTGATTTCTATTTGATTTTTCTAGTGTGCCAGGTAATATTTCAGGTCCAACTCGTTTAATCAGGTCTTTCATAAGAACTGTCAACAAAATATGTCACCCTAGACATGTTTTATATTAAAGAGCAATATGCTTTTCTTATTTTAATGCAGCACGTAGGCACTCTTCTCCTACACTCCTCAGTGAGTAACTCCTGCTGCATTCAGTAGACGTTACTTATCTCCTGGAAGTGGAATACAGGATGCTCTTTACCGGTTTCAGCCCTCATAACTGAGTTCAAAGTTGCTATTGGTAGTAAAGGTCAATAAGGAGTGTGTCAGAGGGCACAAAGGACTCCTACTTCCATAGTCGGGAACACAGAAATTACTGCAAATGTAGAATTCATTAGTGCCACCTATTTGTGAGACTATAAAACTACAGATAATCCCTGCAAAACTGCATCAAGTTACTAAGAAAATATATTATGTCTAGCTCTGCCTCCTCAGGTGAAAAAAAGCAAGACATATTAGACAGATCTCCAAGACACAAAGGAATTTCTCTCACTTCTGTACTTACATAGTTGCAATGTGTGAATATGTGGTTCAAAACACAACACATTTATAAATACAATATACACAAATGTAAGTGGAATTTATATAAATTTATGCAATTTAAATAGTATATATTTATATAAGTATGTAACATTTCCACTTAAGCTCTAGTTACATTCCTTCATTTGCAGAAACACCTGTGCAAGAAAGCCAAAGACAGGACAAGGCACTGAAGTTACGGGAATGTATTGACATAGAAAAAGTAAGGATTTTGAAGGAAAGTTAAACACTAAAGAAGGAATTGGAAAATGGTTTTTGAAAATAAATCACTTTACCTCCTCTTTAACGGTTTTCCAATACTGTTTTAGATGAGGAAGTATTAGGCAAAATGTCATGGGTGAAACAAAAATCCAGGAAAAATCCTTGGAATTTTGTTAAGGTCATTGCCTCACCCCACTATTGAGGCAGTGGATATTGCTGATACCGATGGGTATTTTCTGCTTTGCTGGTTGAAGTCAAACTCTCTGGAGAGGTTTATGGATAAGTTAACCTCATTTCATTCTGAAATTAGGCATCATATTCTTCAGATCTCTATAAAGAGATAGAGCTTTTAATGACAGGAGGGAGGTTTATCATTAACACACCATAAATTCATGTTGACATATGGCTTTAAATTTCAGAGGGACATCTTTAGCCTGAGGTATAAGAGCTAGAAGTGTACTTGTTATATAACTATTTGTACACATGAAGGTTTTCTAAATATGTTTGCCTAACTGTAAACAGACACAGATTTTCACAAAACAGATAAACAAAAGACAGATTATCAAAATATTGTTAATTATCAGTTAATTCCTTTGCTGTCATTGACTTCCTTATAAGAATGACAGTTTAATTTGAAAATATGTACAGGCATGTGTTATAAAAGTCACTCCTCTCGCTGACAATATGTGTGTGTTGGCACAAGCAATGAATAAATAAACAACTATGTAAAAAAGGATGATGCTTTAGAGGGGAAAAAAAAGCAACCAAAAAAAGTTAACTGTAATTTTAAGCATCTTTCCTTTCAATCAAAAGATTCCTGTAACACACATTTTGAACAAAGTAGCACAGATTTTGACTCCTCACAGTTCACATATTGTTTCCAAGATAATGAAAACACCATGTACAGGAAAAACAGGTAGTTTTTTAAAAAACTTGAGAACTTTGAATGTCTTTTCTGTCAGAAATTTTCCTAACTTTGCCATAATCATGACATTAGACTGCTACTTAAAAAAATCAATGTTATTTTTAAAACTTTAGAAATCCAGACATGTAAAAAAAGCAAATATAATTAATTTCAAGTATTTGAGATAAATCAATTTGTTTTGATTTTTCTATCATAAATATAGAGCTTACTATAGACTTGCATAAAGAGACCTCAATAGAGGGATTAAAAATTGCTCATGCTTCTTTTGTTCACATATCTGTAAATGCATTGAGTGTCTCAAACATGTTTTATTCAGTCATATTACTGTATTTCCAAATATATTTGGCTCAGTGGCTTATTATTTCAAGTATAAGTCATGTTAGAATCATAGACTAGTTTGGGTTGGAAGGGACCTTTAAAGATCATCTAGTCCAACCCCCCCCCCATAATGGGCAGGGACATCTCCATCCAGATCAGGTTGCTCAGAGCCCCATCATACGTGACCTTGAATGTTTCCAGGGATGAGGCAACTACCACCTCTCTGGGCAACCTGTGTCAGTGTTTTCACCACTCGCATTGTAAAAAATTCCTTCTTTCTATCTAGTCTAAATCTCCCCTCTTTTCGTTTAAAACCATTACCTCTTGTCCTATCGCAACATGTTCTTCAGTTTAGTTGTCTGCAATCATGTTATTTTAAATCCCTGACTAGCTGAACATGATGTCTGATCTAAGGCTCAAAATCCTGACTGAACAACAGGGTAAGGCTATTTTAATGGAGTCTATGAGCTTTTAAAACTCATTTTCTTTTTTGAATAACCTTGTAACTAAACTCAGTCAGATGACTATCTGAGGAAAGAAAACAAAACAATGGTGGTAAATAGAACAGATGAATTTTTAAAATCCTATGATAATCCAAAAAATAATAATCAAACTTAATATTCACCAGTTCAACATACAATGAGAAAGTAAACATTGATGGTCCCATGAGGCTGTGAAGAAAGTAGAATATTGCAGGTGGTTCTATGTGCTAGCAATAATGCTGAGGTATTTGATGGGAGCAAGATAAATCACAGCAGTGTACCCTAAAACTTATCTAGGATGTGTCTTACTGGAGTTGAAAAGTCAAAGTCAAAAGTTAAAAAAAACCCAAAATTATTCACTTTCTTTTATGTGTAATTAATGTTCAAAGATATAATCAAAATATTGTTTTGGTTTTTTTTTTCTCAAGACCCCTGACTCATTCAATGCGTAAGTTTGATGATGCTCATTTAGGAACAGCTGTTCAAGATTTTATTTCTTTTCATTGTTATCAATGTGGTTCCATGTTTTATTATTACATACTAATCAAGCCCTCTTTTGAAGATAAGCTGCATACTCATGGCTTTAAAATACTTTTCTAATTTTCAGGGTTGTTTACCGCCTCCAAATCTCTTCAGAAATAATTTGAAATATTCAGGTCCATTATCTTTAAACACCCTTTAAATACCAGCTAATTTTTTATATCTTTTGATATGTATTTGGGTGCTTAATGTATGTGTCTTAGTATGAATTCAACCCCTAATGATGTGTACTTCAGTAAGAACTTAGATTTAGATTTTTTTGTTATTCTGTTTCCTTGGCTTTAGTCGCTTGGCTATGTGATAGAAAAAACTGTTGACAGGGGTAGATTTTTTCTGAAAATATCGGATTTTATCTTTTTTTTCTCAGATAGAAGGTACTCACAATGAAGATGCTGAAAAGCTATTGTCCCTAAGACAACACTGTAGAGAATACGTTAACATATCTGAAAAAATAAATTGTTAGCACATCAAGATATGAATTGCAGCATTATATTTAATGGTCAAACACATAGCTAGTCTCAGCTGTAAAGAAACAATAACAATGGAGTGACCTACAGTAACAATATTAGTTAAGAATCTAATGTTCAACATGGGATAATAATTTGCCTCTTCCAGCACAGAAGCAAGACTACTTAGGTATAAGATCCTTTTGAACTCTCTCATAATTGTCGTCCCACTTCTTAGAACCTCTTTCACTCCTGCAGTGTATGCCTATTAGAACTTCCAAAGGTCTTTAGTATCAGCTCTCCACTTTTTATTAGTATTATTGGCACACTGATGAACAGAGAGCCTGAAAACAGGAGAAATCATGCAATAGGGGAATGTGTTGTGTAAGTTGTTCCTCCATGTGGTGTGATCCAGTGAGATAACTCAATTCAAGCTGATCCATACTTGAATTGCCTCTGAAGACCAAAATGTACAGTGTGGTTGTGCTAATTCATCACTGGTAAACCTCCATCTGAATTAGCCCTGATCCTTCACTGCAGGCTGAAACAATCATTGAATATGTAATATTTTCCAGTGAGTTGTACATCTTGTACATTTACAGATGCATTCTTTGTAAAGAATGAAATGCTGCATAACTCTGATGTTCCAGTGATGTTCCTACATCTGATGGAAATTCAGAAAAATATTAATTTTTCATTTTTGAAACTTCAGATACACACATAATTTTTATTTTTATGTATTCTTTTGCTTACATATGTACATTTACATAGAGCTGCAGTTTGACAACCCAGAAGTTTTTCTTGCAGCTCTTTTTGAAACTCGCAGTTGTTTAATGAAAATTTTTTGTACTTTTTTGAACCTGCTCAGCTTCAGACCAGGATGTAGAAATTATGCCTTTTGTAGTTTCTTTCTAAGTTGATTTAAAAGTGGGTAGAGTTCTGGTCTGCTCTGGGAACCCTGAGAATAAAAATGCCATATAACTGTCAGTTATAGTTTTTGTCAAATTAATTGCTACAGTATTTGTCTTGTATTTAAAATTCGATATTTTTTAATTACTCTAACTTAGGGAGCAAAACATAGCATGAACCAAAAGCAATATAATAAAGTCAATTAAATGTATTCTTTTAAGACTCAGAAATGCTATAATCAAATTGCAAATACAAAGACAGAGTTAGAGAAGGAGCCATTCTACTGCTGTTCTTTGTGCTACATCTATTACAGAGCTGTTCAAGATCTATTGAAACAAACTAAATACACAATTCCTTTGCAAGTCTAAAGCTCTTCCACAGCCAAAGCTACAGTTCTTTCCAGAACCAGTATGTTTTGCAAAAACCAGAAATCCTCTGCAAAGAAAAGATATCGATGTCTCATATTGCTTGCCTTTTTAGCTGTATGTTTTACTAAGTGTATAGTCAAGGTTTCAGACTGAATACTACAAATACTAAGTTACAGGAGGAGGATACCACAGTGCCTGTGAACTCTGTGATGTATCTTTTGCATGACTACACCGCTGTAATCTTTAACTTCAGGCGAGTCTGTAGGCAGGTGATAGCAGTACATATATTGTTATTTTGTAAGCAGATTTTTGTGATTCATTCCAGTCTGGTATGTTCTGCCAAGCCTCTTCTCAATAAATAGTTGGCCACTACAGAAGCTGTTAAGGTGACATATGATATAAAAACCGACCTATCAGTCTCGTACCTGTTAGACATTCACAAATAAATCACCCACTCATGCAAACTTCAAAGAAAGCAGCTGTCTAATCTGTGATTTAATCTGCTGTCAATCTTACAGAAAAATCTTTGCGATGTCACACAGTAAAGCAGAAACTTCAAAGAAATGCTGATTGCCAAGAACTACAAAAGAGGGTTTTTTTTTTCTTTCTATGCCTTGAAAAATAGTTTTATAAATAAAAAACAAAGTGTTTTGGTGTTTTTTTTATTTGGATACAGTCAGAATTTTCGGATCTAAAAACAAAGTTTCTGCATTCAGCTGCAGGAGTAGTGTATATGTAAAGAAACCAGAGCCCAAGCATGGGAGAAGCCTGCTAAATTTTCCAGAGGGGATCAGAAAAAAGGTAGAACATAAACTGACAGCTTTGGCACCAAAGTAATTTGGAACATAGGAAAGAAGGGCACTGGAACAAACTCAGCAGAAGGGGTTTGGTGCTAGGAACGGTTAGGTAGAGCTGTTGCATCCTAGTTTGTTCAACTGTAGAGCTTTAAGATCATGATCAGCCTAAAAAAAAAATCACAAAAATTATGTAGACACTGGAGGCACAATGCTTATCTAGGACTGCTGAGGATGGTCACAATTTTAAAACATCCCATGTAGATTTGCTACAAAGACTTCATTTGGCTGCTGGCTTGCCTACAGGCAGTTTTCATATGATTTGTGCTACAGGCCTTCTACAGTCACAGTAGAGTAGAGGCTGAAAAACATTCATTCCACTTTTATATTTATTAGTGGTACAAATAATCTTGGGAATTCAACTAGATTTAAAAGACATTAAATGGCAAATACAAAATCTGACTGATTCTGCTGGGTTCTCTTCTTTCCAATTTGGAAACTGAATGACAAACACCAACCAAAAGGTCATCTCCTGGTTTATGGTAAAGGTGAAAGAAAACACATTAGATTGAAGCATAGCACATTTTTTGCTGCTTGCAAGATATTTGAAATGGATGATGCTTTGTGACAATCATGAACTCATGTAGGCTGTAATCAAGAGGATTGTATCATAGAGTACTTGAAGAGTCTGAAACATGTAAAGAAAATGTACGGCAGTTGGGTATAAAGTTTCTATTGTGCCTAGGAACAAACATGATTTGAATTGCTGCTTAAGCAAGACTCTGAGAGAGTGTGTAGCAGCAGCGAAAGGACATCCAAATTGTTAAGAGGCAAGCTTTTATTCAGTGAGAGGTTTGCACAGGCGAGAATTGCCAGGTCAGTCTCCTCAAGACACTGAGTTTAATCATAAGCTGCTTTTGCCCTACATACAGGAAAATGTAGAACATTTTTAGCATGAAGTACAAGAAGGAATATATCTGTAATAATTATAGGAAAATGTGATATTCAGTTTAGGTAAAATGAAGACACTAGTTTGCATCCATTAGTATCAGTTGAAGTTGAGACCCGAGACAGAACAAATTTATACGATGCCCCAAGTGAAATGTTGTACAGAACAATCATGTTTTACATGATGTTCACTGAAATGGTGAATAAAGTTCATCCCTAAATTAGAGTTTAGATTTTACCACTGATGCCTCTTTTTCATTTTCAATAGACATCAGAGTCCACTATTTTTTTGAGGATGAGAGAAGCACCATTTCCTTTCTCCCTCAGGTTGGAACAATCCTCTTCAAACTGACAAGTAAAAAATAGAATTGTTTCCATGATCTAATAAGTAATTATGAAAATACCTGAAAATATGTTAATGATTTTGCTTCTCATTACCAGTGCAGAGGAAAAGCTATTTAGGAAAAAGGAAGCAAATAAAACAGTTATACGCTGAATTATATTTTGTGACTCCATGCTGATATACCTGTGACATTAACCAGACAAAAAAATCTCTGTTATTCCATAATAACAGTTATGTTAAAAGTAAACTTATTTCTGTTGTATGACTTTGTTTTGATTCCTTACTCACTGTGAGGCAGAATGGAAAATTTCATTAATGAAAAAAAAAAAAATGCACACAGCTTTTTATCACAGAAATTTATCAAAATATTATTTGAATTTATGACCATTTTCTGATGTGGTGGAGGCCAGTACTGCATCTCACTCTATAGAACTAATGGGTTTGGAGTTTAGTCTCTGCCCTTTGGAAATCTCGCATAAAGGAATTTAGAATTTGGAGCTAATTGTGAGCTTCTTGGAAATTCTCCTTGGAGGGTTGATGATATTTATGCCAAAAAGTTGAAGCTTTGCATGACATTGAAAAGGTATTTCCACAAAGCAGTAAAATTTTGGAAATAAAGAAAAGCATGAAATATATGATCCCTTTAACAACACTGACTAAATCTGCACAAAACTAGGTATTGACAGAGAGCGAAAAAGAAGTTGGAGGACTTAACAGTTATTCATCTTTTTTTAAAATATGTAAACATTAAGACTATTACTTTAAGCAACAAAATATTTATTCTTCATTGATTAAGTCTTCAGACCCCATAGAATTTTGGAGCTAACAAATCTCTTTTTTAAAAAAATACACACTGTTTTTATGCAGATAATGGAATAAGTATTTGGAAATCAAACAGATTTACTCTGAAGACCCTCATGCATTTGCAATATGAAAATAATGAGTACAGAGGACTGTGTATTTGAAGAGTGTAATTGCAGTCAGAGCAGCCTGCCTGGCTCTCATTGATATTCCCAACTGCATCTACATCTTTGATGCACCCTTTATTGTATATATGCAGGCTGACTTCAGTAGGCTGCCCATTCCTCTCTGAGAGTCTTCAAGGCATTTTTAATCTTTGACCTCAAAGACAGGCAGTTGGTCAAGACAGAATCTTGGCTGAATTTTTATTTTATGAAATAGCGTAAAATATGTCAGGCTGCAGCACAGGCCAGTAGCTGCCTGGGGCCAGGAGCAGCACGGGCTCCCCAGGGATGTCAGGGCAGGTTATGGCAGCCAGGACCCATCCCACTGCCACAGCCAGCTCCAGGGCAGCTGAGGGGCACCTGGGGACAGCCCCAGCCCTGGGCATCAGAACCTCTCCGGGGATGGCGACAGACCGAGGCCAGGCAGGATGTCAGTCCTGGGGCTGGGCCTGACTCACTGGTGGATAATAAGCTATCATATCATCAGAGATATCTAGCAAATATCTTTAGACAGGAAACAAGCAGAGCCAAGAGCTGACAGCTCATCTCGAGTACTCTTTTTCAGAGTGGTGTAGACACAGACATGGTGCCCACTGGTGCTGCTAAAATCTAACTGTGCCCTCAACAGCATTAGTCATTCAACGTCTTTCTGTCAAATTACATTGGTTTGAGGGAAGCAAATGATTATGTGGGAAAAGACAAGAGGGGGAATTGGGAATATTTTAAAGCTGTGCTTAAGAGAATTGCAAAAAAAATGCCTCCAAAACTGCTGAACTGAAACTTCTAGGTTAAAAACAAAATGTCTCATGCCGGTGTTTTCTCTCTTAAAGCCTGCATTCCCCATGGCTGTCATGTCAACCGTGCATAGGAAACTGCTAGAAGCTTCCTATTTTCACATTTGTAACCTGGAATAAATACTCAGGGGGATAGACAGTAACTTACAAATTCAAAATCTATGAAATCAAAATGCTAGTGCATGGACAGTTTCTATGGATGCCAGTCAGAATCAGCTTAGAAGAGTCATAAATGGACATCATCAACCTTTTGGGCTGACAGCAGCTTCCATGGAATTAAAATACTTTGTAAATTGCTGGTTAAATGCAATGAACAGTAGCATGCTTAAATACATGAAGTATTCTCTTTCAGAAGATTTTTGGTTCTCTTTGAGAGCTTGAGCATCAGTGTTGACTAACACTAATTTAAACTAGAATAAAGAGTATTATTTTTTTAATACAAAATTGTGAGGATTTTCCATTAGTGTTTTCAAACCAAGTGACACAACTCACACACACACAACTCACAGAGTTTGGTGATTTTCAGGCAGACACCCTGGATTTAGTTCTGTTCCCTGAAAGAAAAGAAACTAAAACCGTAAGAATGATTTGGGTTTCCAGGTAAGGAATACAGAGATTAATTTATGAGTGGGTAAACTTGGGTTGTATTTCACAGATATGGAATAATTGAAAACAATTAATATTAGAGGACAGTTTCCTCTTCTTTCCTCAAGGTCAATAGCCATACATAAATAATTTTATAGCCAAAGGCAAAACTTACACTACTAAAACTTCCTGGCAGAAATTAAACTGCCACAAGTTTCCTCACAAGATAGTTATAATCTTTAGTCATATTACTATTGCTAGCTTACTTCCCATGACCTAGTGCTTTTACATTTGATTTATGACTGGTAATCAGTCTTTAGTTTTAATTATTATTCTATTATGAAGAAAATCTGTATTAAAAATAAAACATGTTATGAAATGTTTGTAAAATAACACTTTCAAACTATTTTTTTTTCCATATATTTTGTGGACTTTTCTCTGTTGCTTAATTCTTGGTGTTTTTCTGGAATGCTTCTTGGAAACTGAAACCAGCAATTTCCTTTCAGATCTGATTGTTAAGTGTCTCCCAGATTTAGTATCAAAATATGCTGAAAGTCTCACCCTTTTCTTTCCCAAAGGAGCAAAGGAATTTTTAAATCTGACGATAGAGTTTGAATTATAATTCCTTTGATACCATCTTTGATCCCTTTATTCTTCACCCAAAACTACTGGGGTTTAGTCTGCTTGATATAATTGCATATCATTGTTAATCTTGCCATGAAATAAAATGTAAATGTATCGTTCGAATATATTCATAAGCAGTTGCCCAGTTGCGAAACACTTTTTCAAATAAGATATCACAAAGGGCTTTAACCTTCAACAACATTTATATTTAATGACATAAATGAAAGAGGATGACATTAAAACTTCAAAGCAGCAAAGATGATACATTTCCAATCATGCTGTCACAGTGAGATGTACAAACCGCATACCAGTACACAGAGAACTGCTTTTCCATTTACTGAAGTTCAAGCGTGGCCTCATCTCAAATATTTAATTCTACCAGTACTTGAAATCCACCAATGGCCATTAAATTGCCATGAGAAATATATGTGATATTTTGATAGATTGGTCTCTTAACACAAGAGAGTTAAATTATTGTTCACTCTTTGTCGCAGAATGCCCATTCAAATTTAAAAGACAAGGATGTTAATATGGTTAGTCATCTGATATGATGCTGTATCGAAAAGATTGTGTATACAACAGAATGCTAAATGTCATTTAATTACTTCAGGTCAAGACTATAAGTAAAAACCGCCCTCTGCCTTGCCACTAGTTGATGCTATGGATTGGTTGAAACTCTACTTCACCTCACTTCACCAAAATTTTCAAGCAGTTTCATTTAACACCAGTATCTCAAGGTATGTTGTCTAAGGTTAATGTAGGTTGTATGAGATTGCCATGTATTTAGTCTATTCAGAGAAATAGGTACTTTCAGATACAAATTCAAGTTCCCTTAAGATGGTGGTGTAGAATAGTTGAATTGGCCCACTGATAGTAAAGAAGCCAAAAATATATAACTTGAAATTAGATGTCCAATTTATAGATGTCTGAAATCAAATGAGATGAAAACCACCTTTAAGAACAGCAAGAAATATTAGAACATTCCTAAATAATGTTGTGACTGCTATATGTGTTTAAAAATAGGAATGAGTGTCATGCAAACTCTTCAATATGCTTCACTTGCCATTTTCAACCTGTCTTTTGCTGGGCTGAACTTCAACCCATCTGTTTCTTGTCCATAAATTGATCTCTGTACATCATTTTATTACCTCTGTGGTCCTCAAGTGGCAAAATAATCACTCTGGATCTTGCATTTAAGTATTGAGTGTGAACACAATGGAAGGGGTTGAGAGTATAGATTGGTCACAATATCCATAGGATCCTACTTAAAGCTAAAGACAACTTCATGTAAAATGACATATATTTTTTCACCTACTGGCTTTATTATTATATGCTGTTCCTCACAATATAAAAAATACACATCTAAAGTATGACAGGCTGAAATGGCACACTTTTCTGAAACACAAAAATTCTGTATTGAACCGTATGAGCAGAGTGTATCTTGTAGGTGATCCTGTTCCATTATTAAGCACTGAATTAACCTCTGTTTAGTTTTGGCTTTCTGTGTCAATAAAGGTTGTGATTAATAGAATAGACCCCAGAAGAAAGATCAGAGGTCTGGAGAACATGAGCAATGAGGAAGACTGAAAGCTCTGCATTTTTTCAGTTTAAAAAGAAGTCAGGAAGGGGAAGATGTCCAGCAAAATGAAGTGGGGAGAGGGGAAGCAACAGTCCTCATTAGAAGTGTTTCAAAGTGTATTCTCAGACCCTGTGTTCTTGGCAGTTTGGACAAGAAGATACTGACTAAACTAATATATGGAAGAATAATTCATACAGGGGAAAACACTTTTACTGGTAAGACTGGTGGTAGGTTGCTTTAGGAGATTATGGGAATCTTAGAAAATGAGTGTCTTGAAGAAAAGTCTAATCAAATGTTTACTAATAGTGAAGTACATAAAGCATATGATACTTAGGCCAAAAGATGGACTAGGTAATATACTACAGGTCTTTCCTTATGCTATGATTCTGTGATTCTATGTAATTTAAGCATTATAACTTCATATAGGCAAGTTATATTTAAATATATAACATAACCTACTAAACATATTCTAATTCCTTTCCAGGTTTTACAGTTCTGTTGATATGATCTCTAGCAAAGAACCCACAACCTTGCTCTGAGAAAATGCTTTCATCATTATGGACTGAGTTTGATCAATTTAGTAAGTATAACACAGAGAAGACAAAGGTGTAAAGAAATCATATGGATTTGCTCATAGAGTAAGGTGTTGCTCAGTGTAAGAGTAGTAGAACTAGGCTTCACTTTGAGAGCTTTTCCACTGTGGTACCAGCTTTAGAGAACTTTAGTTTGCAGCTAAAGGAACAATTCATAGGAATCTCTTTTCGAATTTGGTCTTATATGATTGTATGCATTTTGACAAAGTTCTGAAGAAATCACTAATGGACATGTAACTGCATCAAGGTCAATAAAAGGATATGTTCTTCCCAAAGAAATGTGTATCATGGGATATGCCTAAGGGATAACACCGGTCAGTTGGAAGCCAAATTGTTTCTGATTAAGAAATATGATGGAGCAGTTGCCTTTTTTTATTCCACCATTTACAGTGTTGTCTAATTATATGCAATCTGTTCATGGACTGTTGTCAGGACATTATTTTTCAGCATTGTTTCTTCCCATTTTTTCTTCTTTAACTTTCAAGAAACAGTTATATTTTTTTATCTAGTCTGACCAACACCTGACTAGATTTCCTGATGCTAACATTTTCATGAATGCTAACTACTGTCCTGCAATAATCCAAAGAATATATATGTAACACTTTTTATAATAGTCATGGACACAGAAAACATTACAATACAGACTCTGCAATAGAAGCATTTGAGTGTACATCAAAATTGTATACAGATAAAAATAAGAGTTGATCACAAAGAATTATTTTTGTCACAGAAGGAAAACATTCGGTGCATTTCGACACCCTGCCCTGCCAAATGGGTCATTCATCAGTTTCTGCCTGCGCATACAGTATAAAATCAGTCTCCTACTTGTTAACAAAAGAGCTCTCAGACACCACAGTACAATGCAAGGACTAAAACAGAATGATACATAGAGACAGATAATTACCCGTGAAGTGCAGGCATACACAAACCGCAAAGTGAGTAGCTTTTATTGATGAAAGTTCTTCACTCATGACAACAGCCATACTCGCTGCACCTAGCGTGAAATCTTTTCTCAGGTAATGACCAAAATGAATGCCTAAATTTAAGTGTAAAAAGGAGGAAAGGACTTTTCTACTGAGTACTGTTAGCCTTGAATCATGTGTGGCTTAGAAGTTTCCTCTACCAGAAGTGGATTGTCAGTAGTTAATAACCTACAGTAGGTCTCTATTCCATGAATTTTTCCAATCTCCCTATGAAATGTGTAAGCTTTTAGCAACCACAGCACCCAGAGACAATGATTTCCGCAGCTCAGCTATGCATTATATTAGAAACTACCAATACATCCTATACCATCCAAAACTTGCACTAAATCATAAGACGGGTCAGTGTTTAGTACGATTAGAAAACTGAGTCTTATTGTAGTTTGGTTGTTATTAAAACCAGTTTTCTACCATAAATCTTAGAAACTAAAGTTATTTCAATAAAATTAAAGGCTGTGCTCTGAAATTATGATGTTGAGAACAGCTTAGAATGAAAATAGGCTAGTGTTTCAGATTAAATAGCTGTTACATGGAAAACAGACTATTGAAATTGTGTATATTTTCTCTTGTATCTTGATAGTGTACCTTTGTGCAGCAGCTTTATTGTTCTGCAACAGGCGTTTAAGGTATGAAACACATAAGGTTGTGAAAACACCTAAAGGAAAATGGTCTGTCACATAGAAACAAAACATTCTGCAACCATGTGTAAGTTAATCTATCAATAGCTTTATTCTTTGTCTGCACTGACTACAATTAAGTTGTGAAAAAAAGCCTCTTTCACTTGTGGCGTATCGGACAGGAGACAACATCCACACCTTGTAGTATACATAATGAGTAACTGATCCACTCAGTCTCCAGAATACCCTCATTTGACACTTCTAAAATATTAGATGAAAGTCCGTTTGGAAGCCTTTGAGGTCAGCTAGCACAGACCTCTACAGAAAAATCAGGATTTCCCATTATAATCCTCTCTCTGATATTCCCTCACACGCAGCTCTTAAAAAATATCTTTGATGGAAGTGAATTTCACATATTAACTACTTTTTGGGTTGCTCATACTAGTGCCTGAAGGGGCTTACCTTAATTTTTTATTCAAGTCACTTTTTAAATCCCCAAAGATATTAATGATGCAAGATGAAACACTAAAAGCCTTACTCTTTAAAGTTATTTCCTAAAATATAACCTAAATATTCCTGTACAGTATCTTTAATTTCTAGATTTTTTCTGAATGTCCCTATGTAATAGGCTTCATTGTGCTCAATTTATATTCCTCAGAGAGCTAATAGTCTATGTTGATGGTAGAAGAGACACTACAGTAAATAGAGTTATAAGAACCCCTTTAACTCTGATGCTTCGCTCTGAGGTATTTGTAAGCAGACATACCATTCTTTATAGTCTTTCCTTCAAGAAGTAGCATAGTATATTAAATTGTCTTAACCTCTTCTCATACGTCACAGCATCTAATCCTTCTCTCTGGATTTTTTTTTAAAGTTTATAAAATGTTCTTTCTATATTGAGCAGATTCACAGAAGATTCAAAGTTCAGTAACAGCATCAGGGTACAGCGTACGAGGACCTACAAATGTTCATATGTTCATTCTCATTTAAATTAACTGAAGAAATAGAGTAACACTTTGTTCAAACAACACACTGGAAAGTCAAGTTTATCCATTAGTCACAAGTGTCCATGATGCTTTTCTGCTTTTCCCATACAGAGTTCTCTGATAGGGCAGAGCTACAAAATTAGGTAATCATTCTCCCTGGCATCCACTGACTAGTTTTTTACATAAGATACATCTCAATCCATTCTCATGATTTTTGTTTCTCCTGAAAATAGTTATTCTTGCCCCTGAAAAGTACAAAAAACACTTGCAAACATCATCTACATATCTACATACTTTTTTTTTTTTTTCTTTTTTTCCAGTTAGCTGAAGATACCTAAGAGTCCAAGACTTGATTTCTGGCACCATTACATGCCTGTCCAAAATAATATTAATAACAGAAAGGCATGATTATCCCTACAAAATCTGTCCTTTTGCTTAGAGTATTGCTGTGAGGCTGGATAGAGTTGTATAGAATTTGGCACATATCAAACACAGTATTGCACTTGCAAAGAACTCAGGCAAGCAAATAATCCCCAGAGATACTGAGAAAATAGTCTGAAAAGTTTTTAGCTAAAAAAAGAAATCACAAATAGCTCTCGTCCATGAGGCAACTCCCAGGCAATTGCAAAGTTGTTTAACTTGTGTGGCTTCCTGACATCACTGCTCAAAATAATACAGCTGCAGGTTAAGGGCAAAATTACACAATGCTTTGTCACCCTACCAGATATGAAATTTGCCAGTACTTGCTTGTATCAGTGCTCGGTAATTTCTGATGCATCCATCAGAAGGATGTACGACAGCGCTGAGTCCTAACACTTTATAACTGTGCTATTCTCCATAAACAAACTATCTTTCAGATACCTAGACAATACAATTTCAACTTGTCTATAGATTTTCCAGCACAAAGGAATAAAAAGGCTTACATGATTTTGTCAATGACAGTTACTAAAAGTGATACATCAATTGAGAAACGGAATCCTACTTTGGAAGTATATCTAGAAAATTGAGTATTTTAATAGAAACTTTGGATGCGGTCAGTCCCAGAATTGGAACATGATGCTGTAAAGCAGCTGGTAAGACAAGTTTAGTTTGCCAATGATGTTCAACATGTATAGTTTCTTATTGTACCCATATTGTAGTCCTTTTCTTAAACAATTCCTGGTTTTAGTTGACCGAGTTTCCTGAGTAGCAGGATAATATGACTACATTACAATAGGAGTAAGAGATGTAACTTATTTTTCTTAAAAATTAACATTAAAGGTAATTGATGCCATTATTTATGATAGTGTCTGTGTTTGAGTAAAACTGTGTGGAATTTACGAAGAAACCTTTACAGATGCAACAAGGCAGAAAAAAACTAGTGAAATTAAAGCCTAATTCTGAACAACCAAGTTTCTATTTTTTTGTGTTTTCAACAGAAAATACTAAATATAATTTTATTCCTAATAGTCACTACGTTTTTTACACTATTCTGTTTGCCACTTCTTACTTTATAGATTAATGCCAGTGGTTCAGAACTGGTGCCCTTCTTGTATTTGCTTATTTTACCACATTCATTTAACCATGAAATAACACAGTCTACAGTTGTTCCCATCAGTCCTGATAATTCATTTAAATATATTATCAACTCTAGTATTCACTGGTTTTAGCAGCTTAATGTCAACAATGCATTAATTCAGTATGAAACTCTACGGTTTTCCTAATGCTCTCATTTGCTTCCTGTATCTGTTACCACGTGCTTTGATTGCTGCTTTGATGGTCTATTGAGATCTCTTTTCCTTTTTCCGTCCTCTTCTGTACTATGCTGTATATGATTGACTGTCATCTTTCAATTCTTTGATTAACTCTCTAGTTCTCACACATTCTTTCTCTGTTGCATATTTTTAGTGGATTGTTTTACTTTTCTGCCTTCACTGTGATACTGTCCACTCTGAATTTATCTATTTATTCCTTAATATCTTTGCTCATGTGACTTGGGCCAATTGTAAAGTCTAACATAGTGGAAGTGTATACCCAATTCAGTGAAATTATTGTAAACACCACATCAACTACAGTGACTGTCTAATATTTACTGAGAAGGACTTGCAGGTACTGGTGGATGAAAGGCTGGACATGAGCCAGCAATGTGCGCTCACAGCCCAGAAAGCCAGCCATATCCTGGGCTGCATCAAAAGAAACGTGGCCAGCAGGGCACGGGAGGTGATTCTGCCCCTCTACTCCCCTCTGGTGAGATCCCACCTGAAGTAGTGCATCCAGCTCTCGAGCCCTCAGGAACAGGGAAGACATGGACCTGTTGGAGCAGGTCAGAGGAGGCCACAGAGATGATCAGGGGGCTGGAACACGTCTCCCATGAAGACAGGCTTAGAGTGGCGGGGTTGTTCAGCCTGGAGAAGAGAAGGTTCCAGTGAGGTCTTATTGCAGCCTTTCAGTCCTTAAAGGAGAGATGGAGACAAAATTTTTAATAGGGCCTGTTGTGATAGGAAAAGGAGCGATGGTTTTAAACTAAAAGAGGGAAGATTTAAACTAGACATAAGGAAGACATTTTTTACAATGAGATGGTGAAACACTGGCACAGGTTGCCCAGAGCAGTGGTAAATGTGCCATCCCTGGAAACATTCCAGGTCAGGTTGGACAGGGCTCTGAGCAACCTGACCTGCTTGAAGGTGTCCCTGCCCCTTGCAGGGGGGTTGGACTAGATGACCTTTCAAGGTCCCTTCCTACCCAAACTATTCTACAATTCTATGTTCCTATGAAAAGTACTTGGGCTGAGACTTTGCTTTTCTTTTTGTACTGCTAGACATCTACGTCCTAATTCCTGCTGCCCAACTTCTAACTCAGTCTACTTATTTCGAGTCATTCAGAATAATCACAAAATTCCCAAGTCCATAGCTCCTGCTATTACTCATAAGTTAATTCAAATGTATGTCCACTCATCTTTTTCCCCTCCTTAAAGCAGAAAATTAGAATTGTTACTACTCCCCTCTCCCATACATAGCTGCTGCTTCTTTTTTTGTTAATGCTTCTCCAGCATAAAATTGAGTAATTAAACTCTACTAAGAATAGTATCTGATTTTGTGACTTTTAAACATTTCAAGTACTTTACATATTACCAGTGGTTTGCTGTACTGGTTTTGGGGTGGGGGGTGGGGGGATTGTGGGTTTGTGTTTTTTTTCCTTTTTTTCTATAACTTGATAGCTTTTTATTTCTCTTAATCTTGTCCAAAAAGCTTCAGTATTCAGTGTTGTGTTACTTATACAGCTGTACCTGATTATATATGTACTCTGCATTTGGTATAGACTGCAAGCTAGTTCTTTTCAAGCTTCCCTTTCATGTCCATACAAAACATAGACTACTAAGGTTCTTGTCACAAAGTTGGGGTTTTTTTTCTGTAATACCTATAAAATCATACTTTCTTTTCATGGAAATATTTCTTATGTTCTTTGTAACTGTGTTCCTAGCACTACTTACGTACATTTGCTCTCAGCTTTTTTTAGAAAACAGGAAGTTAAGAATTTCCTCATATTTTAAAATTTACACCAAAACATAAAATTGTTTATCAACAAAAGCTGATTTCTAGGGTGACCCTATGTCACAAAAAATGGCTTTGTAGACCAAGAATCACAAATTACATAACCTGGAACCATAGATTAAATATCTTGTGTGAGTATCAGTTATTTTTGGTGGCCTGTAATTAGAAAGCAACTTTTCATGTAAGTTCCTAAAATCCAGGGGTTGATCAATAGAATTGCATAGGGTGGATGTTCACCTCATGCTTTTCTCCAACTATGGAAACAGCTACAGTTCACTGGCATTTAATGCTTTTAGTTGCAGCATGTTTACATTTCAGAAATGCCACTCTCTTCTACAGGAAAGCCTACTTTGTCTCCAGCATCTAAGTTTTTTTATAAGGAGATAAAAATGGGTAAAACTAGACAAGTTAACCTGCCATGGTAATAGAGCTGAAAAGTCACTATAGCACACGCAGAAGTAAATTATCCTGTCCTATAGCATCTATTGTAAATGACTGAATCAAGGAAAACTGTTCCACACTTTGAAACTCCTGCCATTCAAAGAAGAACCAGCCTGTTTATGCATGGCTGCCCTTACATGACTCTACTCTTTCATGACTTGAACTTCATGTCTTCATTCGCTTTTCTTTTAAAAGAAGAAAATCACACTTCTATTTATTGATAGAATATACAGCTACATGGTTCTCTTTGAGCAATAGGATGGAAAAGGAAGGGACAATGAAAATCTGAACGGGAATAGTTTTTAACCTTTATTAATTTAAAAATTTTTTAATGCAAAAAGGAATGAAGAATGTGTTTTGTGAAATACTGTCCATACAAATATGGAAAAATATGGACAAACAGACCTAGTATGAGCTCTCTGTTTCTTCTGCTTAGGGCTGTCTGGACAAAATCTGACCACGTGAACCTTTTAGACTAGGTTAACAGAATTGGTATATTTCTAAAATATTTATTTCAAATAATGGAGCATTTACCAGGGAAAATGACTGGTCTTTAAGATTAACAGGATTACAAATTTAGCTTATGACTAAATCCTGTAGCAACAGAAGAAACAGTCGTAGTCAGTTGTGACTGTGAAGGTTATCTGGATTTAGATTCTTCACCTGGACAGAAGTTGTTTTGCATATAAAAGAAGGTATATATACAGTTATTGTAGATCTAACATCTTCTTTATTTATGTGAGAGTTAAAAATATCTAGTACAAAAATGGATGTGGAAAGATAAGACATTTAAAATAACTGAATACATACTTATTACAAATTATTGAAAAAAAAATAAAGCCCAAACTATTAAAATCCTTGTTTTCTCTTCAGTGATATATGTTCCTCTTCTACAGAAATGGCCAAACAATATCATTGACAAGGATGATCTGGATATAAATGTGAAAGTTTTTATGGTTAAGGCAACATTTAAATTCAACTTAATGAGAAGCTGGAGCAATATGCCTGTGGTCTGTCCAACTAGGAAGAAGCACATCCTCTCTCCAGGCTCACTTCAGACACATGCACAGCTGAGGTTGAACTGAACATCTTTTGTTGTTGTCAGCACAGGAGGAATTGCATGATGATGCTCTTCAGATTCTTAGTCTTCCTGGTTCTTGGAGAAATCCCAGATGCCCACCTCTTTTGAAATTCTTCAAACAAAACCTCTAAGATGATTTCCTTCTAACACTGTCATTTAGACGGAAGGATGGCGACAAGGGCAACAACTCTTACTGGAGGTAAGGTATGATTTTTTTCCCAAGGTATGATTTAACAAAATGAAACTGGTAAATCTGAAAAAATAAATAAATAAAAGGTTTCTTTTAAATATCATTTTAAGGACTTTGATCAAGGATGACTTATTTTGAAGGACTATTGCTTTTTACAGGCTTGTGTCTTGCTGGCAAATTCTGTTGTCTCTTCCAGGCTATGTAAGTAATTTCAGTTAATCCTAATTAAAAAATAAACTTAGATCTGTAAAGGCTTGTACAATTGGTTTGGTCCTCAATAAGCTCAAAGTCAACACCAATTTTATAATGACCTAAAATTGATAAGAAAGTACATACTGAGACAATGAAAGCATTCCTGTTCAGATAACATACAGGTAGTTAATCAAGGACTCTTGAAAAGCCTTCAAAATTGTGATTCAGGGAAATAAAAGCCCTGAAAAACCATGTTCTGATGTGGTATATGATACAAAATTAATCCAGATGGCAGACCTTCAAGACTTTCAAAAAGACATAGCTCTGGGAGAAAATCAGAAAGTTAGACAAACAAAAATGAAAACTCAGTTTAATTCTTCAAGTGAAAAATTTGAATTCTTTGGTCATCAGAAAAACATAAGACACAATTTTCTGTGGCTATCTTAACCTTATAATCTGGTATAGAAAACATTTTTTAAATATTTGAATTAAGAATTCTGGATTAAGGAATGTACTTTAACTTATTTTTCATCAAAGACTAACAAACAGCTGGAGAATCTACATATGTGTATTCTGCTGTCACTTTTATAAATTGCCTTTGAAATAATTTATAGCTGCTACATAATTCTACAGAATTTCTCACTAAATTGCCTTTGGGTTAAACTGTTACATTAACTTTGTTATTGTTTTCTACTGAAAATATCTATACATTTAAAGCTGAAATATTATGAAGAGAAATACCAGTCTCAGATTTAGTGTGCATAGGAATATCCAGACTTTTCCTTGGCATCCAAGAAAGGACTGGAAGATCTAACCGGATATATATTTACTTATACCCTTCAAAAGTTCACACGCACACAAAACGAATACATAATTTATACCTACAATGTTTAAGAAGGATTTTGTATTAGTTTTTTTTCTGATAGCTAAAATACAGGCTGAATAAAATTTCTATTTGATCAAAAACTATTTGCTGTAGAAAATCAAAACAGAATCATTGAATATAGCATCAATAAACAATTTGGGATGGATAGTATTATTTATTTTTATGACTCAGAATATTTTACAACTACTATCACTCATTTGATTACAAAATTTGTTTGGAAAGAGTGTTTTATGTATCTATCAATATGATATCAATATATATCCTTCTCCACATTTATATATGTATGTGTGTGTGTATATATAATTTGTATTTATATAAAGTACTGAAACTCTTTAAACAACCAAGTATCTCATTAGCCTAGTTATTTTTAGTACCAAAATTGTAGCTCTTGGAAAGAAGTGTCGTGTAGCACAGTACAGAAATCGTATTCAAATGTATTGCTTTTATAGAGAGGAAAGTACATAAGGAAATAAGAACACATATCCTTGATCAAACAAATATATAGAGCCTGGACTATGTTTTTAACAGTGGCCAGTATCAGAAGAATAGGGCAAATATCAAGTGATACACCCAAACTACCTAATTTCTGACAAATGGCAGTTTAGGTAGAAAATAGCATTTTTCTTCCTGTTATTAAATTTAATAACCCTAGAGAATGTTAGCACCATAAATTGGCTTAATTACTTTTTAAAATTGAATTACACTTTTGGTAACTACAGCATTCCAACATTGAGTTTAACTATAAAAATAATTATCATATTAAACAATATTTTATTTTGTGTATTCTAGACCAAAGTGGTTACTTGCTGATGTTCCTACCTAAAAAGGTAATCTTTACATGGGCTACTAACTGTGGACACAGTAAAGGGACTGGGAACTGATGCAGGCACCTCAGCATATTTTATTTGATAGCTAAGTTCAGGTATAATGTCAAGGAATTAAAGTCAACTGGGGCTATATGTGTCAATATCTTCATAAGTACATGTATTGAACTCTTCCTGCCTCTTCCTTCCATTCATATAATGAGATAACAACGATTGCTTTCCACATCCCCTGGAAGTAAGGTATGAAGCAGTCATTAACTTTGTAAAAAGAAAATAATGAATAGCTTAGTTATAAGAAAAAAAAAAAATCATACAAAGATCTGCAGGAACTAGAAAAGATGGACTAGGGAAGATGTGGAATCTTTCCACAGGTCCACAGGAAGATGGTAAGCGAACAGCTAAAAGGCATTTTTTTGGCACACCTATGTCAGAGAAGAGGTTGCCTCAGTCACCTCATAAGAGACTCTTTCATCTCCACACACTTGTTTCTTAATGTCTCAAGAAGCTGAAGTTGTTCTTTTTCAAGCTCTTTAAAAAACAGCAGTAAAGGAGTTTTGAAATTGCACTTTGATACTCCCGGAACCCAGTGAGGTGCCTAGAGAAATGCAAAAGAATTTTGTGTTAAATTAATAGGGGTTATCTATAACATTTTTTACAGTTGCATAATTAAAACCCTGATGTGTGTTCACTCAGCATGGAATAAACAATACTGATCTCAGATATCTCAGCACAAGACTAGAATTAGTATTTAGTACACAATGAAATGGCCGAAAATGGAAATAAAAATGCAGTTTCCAAGCTGTTCTTGATTTACTACTATAAAATTGGAGTGTCCTTGCATGTCCACTCTGAATCACATATTTGAAGGTGAGATTTAATCAGAAAGTGTTGCTCAGTCAGATTGCACAAGGTAAACATGGCATACGGG
The DNA here is from genome assembly GCA_013398295.1 of Chionis minor. Lineage (NCBI taxonomy): Eukaryota > Metazoa > Chordata > Aves > Charadriiformes > Chionidae > Chionis > Chionis minor. The sequence goes on from VZSF01002917.1 coordinate 396,481, forward strand.
TATCATGGAGATGCATAAATGAAAAGCATTAGATGGCATAAAGGTAAAGACTAGTAAAACAAGTCATTTTTTTCCCGTTATATTCCACTCCATTAATACTTCTGTTTCACTCTAAATGCAAGTGTTTATAATCAAATGTGAGCAGTGGTAAACCCCTGATCACGTATAAGCAATGATCATAATCATATTTAGGCTAATAGGCGGGATTATTTATTTTCCTCTGCTTTAGATAACACTCTGTACTTCCTAATACTTAGTCAACGGTCACACAATCCTACCACAAAGTGCCTCATTGTATTCTTTATCTACTCTGTCAGTGTTTAGCTTGTGCTGCTGTAATAAACGTTCCTCCTACTTAAACTGAACAAAGGGTGACATTTCTGGTTCAGGACAGCAGCTCTATGTATACTTAGCCTTAAACAGGCACCCGGGCTCTTTCTTGTTTTACACTCATTTTTTTGGCAGTGTGATTACATAGTCAATAGATATGAATATGCACTTCGGCCTCCAGATATTTCTGCTTTTAAAAATATAAACTGGCCCTTGCCAGTTTCTAAACTAAGCAAAAGAAAGCTTTGCTCAATATATTTCACAAGTATGCATCCTCAAGTATCAATATGTAAAAAGGCAGCATTCCACAATAAACCTGTTTCTCTTGATTGATAATTCACACTCCTACATCTACAATCAGAAATTTAACACTAAAGCAGTTGCTAATGCTCAGGCTAAACGTTCTTATAACACGCTGGTATTTTTTTTAAAAAAAGAAAGCCTAACAAAACCATCAGTTAATATTAGATGAGAAATTGTCCAGTTCCTACTTTCACCCAGCTCTGGTAATAGTGAGCAAGAGCCTTCTGGGTGGACTATTTCTGCAGGCATACAAAGGAGAGGAGGTGAAAAAGACTAACAATGAGGTTCATTTTATACAGATTATATACAGATAATTTTTAAACACTTAAGGTCATTGAACCCATTATTATGGTCCTTGAAACTGGCAGTTTTAAACAATCACCTAAAAGTGTTTTACAGATGCAGTCCTCACCTTTGTGATCAGAAACTTACACTGTCTTTGACAGAGCAAAATTTTTAACTGCTGTTAATTTGACTAAAATTACATGAAACTTGCAAGCAAAATGTATGGTTCAGTTAGCATTGAAAATGCTCTGTTGCCTGTAAGCTATGGTCATGCATGTCAAAAAAATAAGTATTTTGCAAGTTGAATGGCAATTGTTAAATTAGCATATTAGTAACAGAGCAAGAACAATTTCCATATAAAAAAAAAGTATAGTAAAATCACATTAACCTTTAAATGATTTATTAAAAGTACATACTTTAAAATCGTAATTGGAGAGTGGATAACTGCCTATTTAAGAATTAAAGATATTTTGTGACAATCAAATAAACATAAAAATAGAAGTAAACTGGGGGAAGAGTGGAACCCACTTTTCTGTATGATAAGCAAGTTTAAAGTAAGCTTATTCACCTATTTCTGGGATCATAGATGTGAAGATCAATTCACTTATGAGGCCTAAGTACTGTTGATAGAAAGCCCACACAGCTTTCATCCTTCCTCTGATATTAAACTGTTACTGACATCCTAAAGGGCATGCACAACAGGATGAAAACGGGCACTTTTTTCCTCCTGCCTCCATACCTGTTTAGTCTTAAAATGGATTTCAAGTACATAGTGGTTTTAAAATCCCTCAAGTCAGAAAGTTCAGAAAAGGAAGGAACTGAGTTTTATTTTAAGCCACAAGTAAAAGATCTTTAAAAAAAAAAAAAAAAAGAAAAGAAAAAAGAAAAAAAAGAAAACCAGTATAAATTTTCAACTTGTTGGCTGAAAATTTAAGTATATGCACTTATGTGACAGCCTTGTGAACTACAGCTGCACTCACAAATCTCTAATCAGTATCACCTCACACGTCTAATGGAATAATAGAACTTTGTGCCTCTGACTGTTCTTGTGGACACTGGGGATTGCTTTGATCCGAATAGCTTAGAGTTTCACCTTGCATGGAGTTGCACTTCGGGTGAAACTTCTGCAGTGCCAATGCCTGCTGGAGTGGAATATGCCCCCTTTCCTTTTAAATTAGCTTTGCAAGTCACTGCCATAGATGAGGTTATTGTACTCTTGAAATACTGGAAGGGCTAAACAGTTGAGAAAAGAAGCACATATTAGGGGCCTACAAGCAACCAAAATGGCCTTAAGAATGGTCAGTACAGTAAAATGGGTGCAGTAAAAGTGGAGGAAATGCTGGCTTTGACTTATTAGTCATTCCTAGTGCAAAATGCCCATTTTTCTCTTTCCAAACCAAGCAATTTCATGGGACTGTTTTCTCTTATTTCTTCTGCCGTGGTCAGGTTCATGGAAACAATGAGTCTACAGACAATGCAGACACAAAGACCATACAAGAAAAACAGTCCAAGTATCATATATCCTCTGATGTAAGTACATGGTACGCCACTTATTTCAGAAGAGGAATGGGGAATGTCTAACAAAGTAGTGGTGCAAACCCTTCCTTATTCTTACTGGGTAGAAACCACACCAATTGATACCACTGAGCCAGAAAGTTAATTCAAACTATAACTACTTTAACTCTATCATAAATCAAAGCTCAGTGGGATCAGTGGAAAGACTCTCAGGCTCTGAGTATATGTATTGAATGCATGACTTTGCTAAAAGCATCTGACAATTTTATGAAACACTGTATCAGAGAACAGCAGAGAAAAATTAACTGTTAATGATCATTTTTCAGTCTTAGTTAAGGCATATGTTTTTTCTGGTATCCCATTCTCCAATCTGTCTGGTAGCCTGACTTGCCTGGGCACAAAAAAATAAATTAAATTTTTTTTTCTTTCTTGACTTTATGCTAATGTAAAGTACATACTTCTTAATGATAAATGCAGCAAAATTTTAATAGCGCATGAATTGAAGAAGAAATGAGCCAGATCATTAAACTCAGATACAGTCTGATAATGTAACTAAACCCTGTAACTAAGCACTGAATCTAAGGACAACAAAGAAACCAACTACTTCTGTATTCACTTTGTGCAAGCTTTACCTTCTCATCTACTGTGAAGAAAAATACCTCATATAAATAATATCATCCAGGTATGTTTGCAAGCAAAAGTTAAGGCTGAAAAGAAATGTGACTACTACATGAAAGCAATGCTGTATTACAGAAAAACTAAATACTGTAAGTCTAGAATGTAAACTGTTAAGACTATAGAGTCTTTTTAATGCAGAAATTTTTTATTCATAAAATACCTGTTTTAACCTTCATGGTTTAACTACAAAGCAGAGTTAAGGCTTTTAATTGGTGTAACTGCATTTGTACAGTTTAGCATATTAAGATATTAACCGTGAGATTTAAACTTGTAAAGATAACTAAAAATGCTGAAACCTATTCATTTATATGTTCTGCCTGTTCTATGTTTCTTGGGACACCACGAAAAGATTGAGTTTTGCAGCCAAAGCAGATGGGTTCAAATGTCTTTGTTTCACTGGAGCGGAACGAGTAACTGGGTAAATATCCTGGATTCCCCCTATCATTACCTTGACAGAACACCTCTGTCGCCTGCACCCTTATTTCAATGTAAGCATGTAGACATATTTATATATTAATTTTCCTCTTCTGTCTATATTCACAGTTCATTAGATTTCTTGTAATCGGAAAGGTTAGGAAGTAAATATTTAGTATTCTTCACAATATTTTTTCTCCTGGTTTCACAGAAATTCAGGAACAATTGCTTCTTTCAAATGTCTGCCATAGCCCATTTATCAAAATTAGGTCACTTAAGCAGCTTTCAGGAAAGATGATGACCACCAACAGTGTGAAGAAGTAGGGACTATTTAGTCCTACTAAAATTGAGAGATTGCTTTTTTCCAAAATAGACACCTGAATGGTCACTTTTGGCTTTGGTTCCATAAAGGTTTGGGAAGGGCAACTCTTTTTAAAAAAAATATTTTTAATGAAATTTTGTATCACTATGTTGTCCTTTGATAGAATCAAAAAATCAGATTTTGTATCTGAAGAACAACAGTAATTCCAAAATGTCTGTTCCAGTGTGGCCCAGGACTATTTCAGCGATAGTTAGCTCTACAGCTATATGACCTAAAAGTATGATTTATTCCATCATTAAGATCATTAAAACTTTACAATTTTAACAAGCTTTCCTCTATTTCTAAATCAAATAATCTAACATAAATTAGATGTATATGACAGATAGCACAGATCCTGTGATCTAGTTTTAATGACTGTGAGAAACTGAATCAGGGTAATTTCTCTATCTCTAAGAACCTAAAGTATCAATCTTATGCATAATTCTATGCACTGGACTTATGGGTTGCCAGTATATTAAACAGTGCCAGGCTGTAAACAGGTTAGTGAAATGAAACTTAAATGCCTGTAATGTTAAATTTTTATAGAAGTCCTTGGTATGCTTTTTGGTCTGGGCCATTTGCTTCCAAAAAAAACCTTCCAGGCACAGTTCAGAAGTTAGCAGAAACATTGCTGGATGCAGGCTAAGATAATTTCATAGTATGGATGTATTCAAATTCTGCCAGCTGGACTCAGAACTGGAGGAAAACTCTGGCACTGCTCGGTTTCATATAAATATAGCTATGAATAAATATTAATAGCACCTTTTTACTGTACCTTTCAGAACGGAAAGAAGAAAACATTTAAAGTGTATTCTTGGTACAGACCTTGATTTTAAGGGCAAGTCTTACATAATGTCTAAAAATGCAGAGAACTGAATTGATACAAATTGTAGGCAACTAGAAATGACCCTTCTTCACCAATACACCTGGTATGATATGAGATAAAATAAAACTGAAAATGTCTCTGAAAAGACTTCCATTTAGATATTACCCCATTGTTGTATCTTTATAATATAGGCTATTGGGGTCATTATTTTGTAGTACTACACTGGAAAATGTAAACTGCTTAACTGCTCTCCCCTGGTGTCTTTTCCAGTTTTTGTAACACCTTGAGACTTCTAAAATTCTAAACCCATCCTCCTCATGTATGCTTATTTAAGCAGCATATTTTTATTATAAGAAAGCAGAACTTAATACTGGACACAAAGAAATAGACAGTTGGGGGGGTTGTTTCTTCTTTTTTTTTTAAATCCACAGCTAGTATTTTATCAGCTGTGCAGCAGCATAGCAATGTAGCTTCCACTAGGGAAAACCAGCATTTAATCATCAGTGATTGCTAGAGGGACCTGACATTTTGCATCTCATAGTATTTTATTTCTGTAAAGGTATCATACCCAGTCCATAGCCAAACCCGCAAATCTGGTTTGACCCCCTCATTGAGGTTAATCAGATGCTCTGATATAAAGAGGACTGGAAATAACTGAAACCTTGTGATAGAACATGGCAAGGACAGGGTTGCTGTCTCCACTTTAAGTCTGAGGCACAGAGTAAAGGACATGTCAGTCTTTCACAAAACAGAGAAATAAATTAATATGTGGGTAACTCAGGTAAAGTGTAACAGTCAAAACACTTGATGTGCAAATCAACATCTTGGGCTACTCAAAACTGTTTTTTCTGGGCTTTTATTTTCAGTTGTGCTACCTGCAGTACACAGAGAAACCCTTGGAATGACTCTGTGGGACACCACCAATCACTTAGGCTGGTAGCAAAATGTGCACATTGGTTTCCATCAATATGTTTTCATGCAGGAGCAGCTGCCCATCATGGGAAGCAGAGGACTGCTGTCTGCCTCTATGGACCAACTGTATTTATGGGTTTCCCAGAATATAAATAATAATCACAGTAAATTGCTTACCTTTTGTTCTACCTGATTTTTGTGTAAGGGGAAGATTTCACAAGATCTTTTGAAACGGAGAAAATGGGCACACAACAAAGTCTTTTTTCTCCCCAGTCTTTAAACATAACAACTGACATTTAACCTTCAGTGTGTTATTTTCCTAATGCTGAGCTGGATTTTTTTTTTTTTTTTTCTCTGTTACCAAGTCCTGTTAAACTGCTACTATATAAAGTAATGATTTCAAAATAAGAGAAAGTAATGACTTTTTGAAAGACATCTTTCAAAATGGTTTCACTCCCACTGAATTCAGAAAACACTTTCCTCCCAGAAGATCTGAACAATGCTGTAGGCTGATGCAATTTGTTTTAAAGTTACCGAGTAGCCAAAACAGTTCCTTGACAAGAAGGATAAGATTTACCCTCCCCTCTCTCTTTGCGCTGTATGTACAATAGAGTCCTTCTTTTCTCTTCACCCTTGATCCACCCTTTTGGGAGAATTTTTTTTTTTTTAGCTTTTTTTCTGCTGTATGATTTATCTGACACCTCCCTCTGTGCTCTCCTCACACCACATACAAATCCAATACTGACAAGCCAGCACAGTTTAAATTATTCACGCTTCAGTGTACGTGAGCTGCAGTGCAACAATCAGCCGAGCAATCATTCCATTCATTGGTCTTTCCTGAACTTATTGACGAAAAATTGAAGAAGAGAAAAACTAGATCCTGTGTTGTTAAAGAAAGCCTGAGTCTGAGCAAAATAATTTCCATATAAGCAAGCAAACAAACAGAACCCTCACAAGAATTAGAATAAATGTATAAATACATAAATAAACTGAAGAAAATTAATATTAAAAGACTGTGGAACAATTATTTAGTCCTATTTTGCACATCTAATGTGATAGCATAGAGTCACAAGGAAATCTTCAAAATCTCCTTTGTTTTTTAACAAGTTGCAAGACCATCATAGCAAGATCATTTAATTGACTTCTGTTTTACATGTCAGAGGTAAAAACAAGCTAGTAGAGACTGTAGAGAATGCCAGGAAACATTTCTCTGTCTTCTACCAAAACATCTCAGCTGACGTAAAGCATGACACTGAAAGCCAGGTTTATGCATCACAACAATTTTGATGTATTTTGAGTCAATATAACAAGCAAGATATTTTGTGATACTAAAAAGAAGTACAGATTTTACAGTTGAATTTTGTAGAAAACACAGGCATCATTAAAATTCATCTTCCTCTGAAATGAAATCTGCCTACCTTTTTTTCTGGTTTGTGTAAATGGAGAGAAACTTCTCCAAGACATATAGTAGCAGTGGCAGGCCAGAGGAGGTTGGCAGAGTAAGCAACATTCCTCCAGAAGAAAAAGGCTTGGAAAAACCAATTTATTCAAAAAATAGCTTGTTCTTTTGGCCCTGACCCATGTGAAATGTCTTTGATCCAGTGACCCTCAGCTTGTAATAATAGGAATCATGTAGCTTATGGTATATAGTTATGCTAGTATCTAAGTCAAGTCCTGGACACAGGCTAGAATACAACTGCTCTCTGCAGTTGTTCATGTTACTTAAGTACAAGCAGATACCTCACTACAGTGTAACCCATGACAATTAGCATTCCTTACCCTATATAGTCCCCTTATAATGTCCCAGAAAGCTTTTCACCCTGAGACACACTCTCATGTGCCCTCAGACCACACACTAAGGCATGTAATTTCTACCTTCTCTTATAGAAAAACTCTACTGCGCTATGCTGTGACACCATTCTCAACTTGTTTCTGACATTTTGAGCTCACGTTGTCAGAGAGGCACCAGCAAACAGTGCAGACTACATCAGCTCCAATGGAGACTGTGATTGTTCTCACCTCCTGGAGAGAAAGGTACAAAGCTGGTGGCTTTAACGCAGAAATAGTTGCAATGTTGCCACTTCAGAAACCCCAAGTTCGCTGTGCTCATATCTCATCACCCATAAGCACTTAAAATGTAAGCTAATGGCAAAACTCCAATTTATTTTGAAAGAGGCAACAAACACCAAAGCTAGTAGATATGGGGGAGTGCAAAACAAATCTAATGAGCTCACATCAGCAGACAAATAATGCTGGGTGCTGACTCAGCCTTCTATTTAGGACTGGAGTAAAGTGGGTGAGTTGCAGCAAGTTATACAAGTTTGGTTAGTGAGGTGAAGAAGGTAGCTGAAAGAACGGAGTTAGATTACTGGAATGGTCAAACAATGAAACCTTTTGTTTATGGAATGTATATTTTTCAAATAAATAAAATTCAAGTGAATTGAATAAAAAATGAATTATAAAGATATTTTCCAATTAGAAAGTATCAGAGCAGATATTTTGGTTCTGTTGAGATTATTTTTCTCTGGGTTGTTGTATCATTTTCTTTTCTTACATATCAGAGAATCTAACAATACAATGAATTCAATGCAAGGTCACAGATAGTTTCAATCAGACAAAACTTGGGTTTGGGGGGGTAAAAAAAAATCTTGCTGTTGAAATTTTTTGTGCAAACCTCACTATGATGTAGAAGACTCTAATTGAAGGCAAGCGATTTTGTCTGACAGCCCAGGCAACACAAAAGGAAGAATAAAGTTACTTATGTAACAGTAGGCAGATCTTTTCAGTGAATATACTGCTTATTGCAAAGCCAGGACCTATAGTCACCCTAATCTTGTACAAAGAAGCTCTATCTTGTGATTTTAGGTAGCCTATGTTAAAAGTAATGTCTGACAGGCAACCTTTGAACAGGGAATCTTCTAACATATGTAATTTTTCAGAGCAATGTTTTTGGTAGTTTGGTAGGTCTGTGTATGTGCCATTATTACTTCTCATTCATAGCTCTCTCAACTTCGTATCATTCCTACATTGTTGATTGACTTTTTTTTTTCCTTTTTCCAAGCAGAAACAGAGATTTCCTTTCTTTTCCCCCTTTCTCTTCCATTTCTCCCCTATTTTAGCATTGTTTCAAGAAAGCTCTTGGCAAGAAAAACTCTGTTAATGGCTTCAGGGTCACAGCTTGAAGTTAAAGGCGTTGCAGCTAATCACAAACAGTTACATGGATCTAATTCCCCAAGTCATTTGAGAAGCTAAAATCTAGTCCTTTTACAAGAGATGTACAGTTTGAGTAGCTCCTATGAGAGATGACTTGTAGACGCCCCAAAAACAATGACTGGGGGAAGCGGAGGTGAAGGCCTTCTGAACCTTTCAGAATGTCTCAAATCACTCACAAGTGCCGTGAAATGAAGCTGTAGCTGGGAGGTGGACAAGATGGAGCTTGCACGATGCAGGCCTTGAACAGGCCTTGCACGGAGCTTGGGGGTGGCGTCTGCTCGTCCCTGGTGTAGCACAGGGGGCAGGAAGCCTTTTGAACGCCAAATGAGTCTGTTCAACTTGGGACCTCATTGTCTGCTAAATGCACCTGTGCCCCCACCAGAATCATGCTTCCTACCACCTGGAAAGGTGGGAAACAAAACTGAGACAAAACTGTCACTGTAAGAGTGGGGTGGGTCGTCTGGTAAGGTGAACATAAAAGGGGAAGACACTTGCCCCCAGTTGACGCTAGAAGAATTTCTTTGGGGAACACACAGAAGAGCACTCGTAGAACCAGAGACACCCCTCACCCCCCACTGGCTTGACCAACACTGGAACCAGGACCAGTGATCGATCTCGTGCTCTCTCTTTCTTTCTTTCTCTTTCTCTCTTTTCTCTTAAAGTTAGCAAATAATGCAAGGCTTACCATACCGTTTGCCATAATAATTCATGGCATACCTGTTGTCAAGTGCTGCCTACCATAATCTATGTTACGCCTGTTAAGTAATGCAAGGTGTACCTCACTGCTTGCCATAATTTGTTCTATACTGAACCAATTGTCGTGGACCTACTTAAGCTAATAAATGTTTGTGTGAGGACCTTGAGAGTTGTCTCACCTTAGTCCACACCGCTGGGGATTAACGAATCTGAGTTATAGCCCCCCCCACCCTCGTATTCTGAGTGGGTCTGAGTGGGGCGTGACAGCTCCTTTCTGAGTTTCAGAATTACAAGGAATTGGCAGTTGCTGACTGCCCTACCTGTCTCTTCAAAGAGTAAAATGCCACATTGAGCACCTGGTAGGGTTTTTCTTCATGTATCACAAAATCTTATATCTTGCAGAGTGCTCAGCCCAGCCAGACAGCAAACGATATTGTACTGTTAACAATCCACTTCTGCTTTCTACATTAGATCTGTCAGGTCTCTTTGACAGCCTTTTAGAAGTAAAAGAGATCAAACTCACACAAATGTATACAGAGTATTTTAAAGCAACAAGCTATTCAAAAATTATCATGTGGCATTATCAGAAAATAGTGATTCAGTTGGTGTGAAATTATATTGCTTCCAAGAAGTTTCATTCATTATGGGGTTATTTCTGCAATCAAGAGGGAAGGATGGGTGATGAGGAGGTTATTTTAAAGCAGGTCGACTTGCTGTTTTTAAGAAAAACAAAGGTATTGACTATGTGACTGGCTTTCATGTGAACAAAGCAAGATTTGGAAACTCTTCTGTTAAGGATTAAACTCCATGCTCAATTCCATGCTAGGTGGAATGCTAAAAGTCTAATCTGAGTACTACCCCACTTTTCCCTGAAGACCAGATATCAAGCACTAGCCACAGGCTTGAATAGTCTTTTATGTATGGACACAGAGAAGCATGAATCGTATTTTCTGGAGTCTTGAGAGTACAAGCTAAGCTGTTATGGTGACACAGACAAAGGGTTTTATATTTTTCTAATCGATCTGAGCACTTCTGGTTGAAGGCACTGTTTGGCAGCAGAAGGAAATGCTTCTGATCCATATATTTGTAGTTAACAAATATGTCACTGGATTCTCTCACTTGGCCACAGATCAGTTCTCCCAGGAATCCCCCTCATGAGAGCAGAGCTTGCTTCAAAGGAACCAGGTCGCGTACTGGAAGCAGTCTGGCCTTGGTGATATCGAGCTCCTCTTCGCTTGGAAAATCAGCATCCCTGCTGCAAAGAGTGAAGTTAGCTCATTTAAACTTAGCTCCATACTGTTGTCTGCAATCCATAAGTTCTTTCCAGCTTTGCTAGATGCCAACAGTAGCTATTCTCAGATAGTTGTGATATATTCCTCTGGGCCTAACTCTTTCCATTTCAGAGGAAAAAGGTGCTCTAAACCTTCTGGTGACACAGTTTCATATTGATTGTTCAGATTCTTTTCTTAGGCACACACAAATGTTACTGATTTGAGATGCTCTGCATTTCATAGAAGCAAATCTGTGTTTCTATGAAACTTTTGTAAATGCATCAGATTATTGTACAATCATCATCAATTGTTTATCAGTTCTGTTACCATTCTCATTGTTCCAGGGTCTCTCCAACCCGTCCCTATCTGAACAGCCTAATTCCTTAGTAAGAAAATGCCAGGCAGTGAAGTCAACTGTGCTGCACTCAGGATGTATCTGACGGATTTCTCACTATGACTGTTGCCATGATTAATCCCTTTCAGCTCTGCTAAACAGAGAGTAGAATATGTATTTTCCAGAACATGGCAATTATGCTTCTATCTTGATTCATAGAATCATAGAATGCTTTAGGTTGGAAGGGACCTTAAAGATCGTGTAGTTCCAACAATGGGCAGGGACACCTCCCACCAGACCAGGTTGCTCAAAGCCTTATCCAACATGAACTTGAACAATTACAGAGATGGGGCATCCACAACTTCCCTGGGCAACCTGTTCCAATGTCTCACCACCCTCATAGTTAAGAATTTCTTCCCTTTCTCTAACCTAAATCTACCCTCTCTCAGTTTAAAAAACTGTTACCCCTCGTCCTATCAATACACTCCCTGATCAAGAGTCCCTCCCCATCTTTCCTGTAGGCCCCTTTAAGTACTGGAAGGCTGCTATAAGGTCTCTCTGGAGCCTTCTCATCTCCAGGCTGAACAACCCCAACTCTCTCAGGCTGCCCTCATAGCAGAGGTGCTCCAGCCCTCTTATCATCTTCGTGGCCCCCCTCTGGACTTTTTAAGTAAAACTGATTTCACAACAGTCTTCTAACACTGTGGAAAAATACACACAGATACTTAGCTAATGTAGAAAACAGGGAAATGTTATTTTTTATTTCAATCTTTTCATACATTTTAATAAAAAATCCTAATAAATTAGTTCCCAGAATTCTAATACCAAAAAAACCCACCACCAAACAAACAAACAAACAAACAATTCCCACAGTAAAATCTCAACCTCTTAAAGTCTTTGGGAATTTTAATTTTAACTTTGACAGGAGCAGAATTTTATGCAGCAGCTACATGGAGGAACAGCAAGAAATAGCTGAGAAAGTGTTGAAATTTCAAAGGAAAAGAACGGACATAACATTGTGTCAATACAGATTGGCTTTCAGTATTCACGCTGCATTACATTGTGTTATATCTCATAAGTGTTATTTTTCATCTTTGGTGAAAAAGCCCACTACTCGGTCTCAGAGAACATATCCAAATTTGGCTTCTGTTCTACAGAAAGCTCATAAGCAAATGAAACATTTCTATTCAGCACTTATTGATTAATTTGATATACACTACAAATATCACATGGTGTTACTCTTGTATATCAGATTTTAGACCCTCCTCTCTTTTTACAATGTAGAAGTTTAAATTGAAGCAATTAATACTTAATTTTCATGACAAATCACTTAATAGTACTGTTTCCTTACCAAAACACACAAAGATGCTATTTCTTAGCTACATACATTATAGACAAAAACTGCATTAAAAGAATTCTATTCAAACCCATGAAAGCATAAAAAAAAATCAAAATTAAAGACCTGACTTCAAACCTGTAGGCACAACAGGGTGCATGTTAAAGAACATAACTTGCTGTGCCTAGATTGTGAGCTTCAGTTATGTCACTGTTTAAGCTACACTTTTAATATTCTTATACCAGATGGTTGACTGATGCATTTGTTTGATTTTTGGGGTAGGTTGGGGGTTTTTTTGGTTGGACTGGGGTTTGTCTATTTCCTTATCTGTTTATCAATATTGATTATTTTGCAACAGTACTGGGTAGTATAGATTCAAAAGGAAATTGACTGTATGAACACACAATTAAAACAGAAACACCGGAAGAATCATTGTGGAATTTCAATAATCTCCTACTCAGCAATTACACACTTCTTTTAAGAGTTTAATCTCATCAGTTAGAAGCCTTTCATATTGTTGTATATTCAAGCCAAGTTTACCGTATTTATCTTCCTGTGTCTGCTTCAGTATTACAAACAAGCAGTATCTTACACTAAAAGGATTCCCATTGATTTCAGTCGGTGTGCTTACAAAGAAATACCTGTTCATAATATTACAGGTGGTTAAATTGGAAAATTGTGATCTATATCATACATTTGAGAACTATTCTTGTTACTGTCAGTGGTCTTCAGTGCCATAAGGAGATTTTGGATTTATGTCCCTGAATTTTTACTGTAGGTACTACTGCATGAATTTCATATTATATTGTGAAATAAACATTGGATAGCATATCCACTTGGCTTTTCTGTTTCTTACAGGGTGTTTCCATATTGTACTCTCCTTTATTGTAGTCACTGTGGGTTGGCTCACGTTTGTCCTCTTCCAAACCATACTCTGTCTTGCAGAGTGACCACATGTGGATAACCAGTGCTGCTGGCCTACATGAGGTTCCTCGAGCCTTTACCCCACAAATCCTATTTCACTGGTCTGGTTCATATCCGTGTGCCAAAACACTTTGCCCAACTTGGAAAGCTGGCTTGGATACAAGAAGAAAAGTACCTTCTTAGTTTTACGCACCTGCAGACCAGAACTAGGCCCGATAGGTGCCTGTCTTTCAGTCAGTTATCACCTTCTACAGACCCATTCACATAAAGATAATGTCTTTCCTTTTGGTCAATGCATTATCACAAACCAAGACTGCTACCAATCAGTAAGTCATTTTGAACAGGCAAATATTCTATGGGCATGCCAGTTACAGATGATCTTGCAGATGCCAACAAAGTCTGTATCAGCCAAATCATTAAGACCATGGAGAATGTCAGCCAGAGAGGAAGAATTCATAGGATTTCTGTCATACAAGCTCTGGAACACAGTTTCTGTGATCATATAGATTGCAAAGGCCAGCATTCAATTATTTTGCAGAATTTCCTCAACCAGCACAGGTGAACTATGGACACCAGCAAGAACATGAGCCCGAGTTTAAACATTTTGAAATTGTTACAGTGCGACCAGACTTCTCCCTTTTTAGTCTACATCACCACTAAAAGACATCAGTGCTTACAGTGCACTACCCTGACTTATACAGCTGGATTTCAACAGTAAGGAAACAGACGTAGCCTTAAAAAAGCAAAAATGAATTCAAACAAAAAATCCTTTGCAAGGCCAAAGCTGAGCTACTGAATTTTAAAACAGACATTAGACTGACAGTAAGAAAACAGGACTAGCAAGGTACCACCACCAAGAATATTGCACAATGATCGTGGCCTGTTGCATTCCAGTATAAAAGTTTTGAGCTTTGTACAAGCATGCTCAGACTAGCTTTATGCCTTAAAGACTGAATCCTAAAAGGGGTTTTTGGAGAGATGCTCCAGAAAGTATACTCCTCCCACTTCTGGTTCTCTAAACTAATAGAGTTATGCCTTTACCTAAGGCTTTAGTGATCTGCAGCAACCCATGACACTCTAGAAAAAAGGGAGTGAAAACAGCAGCAGGCAGTGCATGTACGCTGTGTGACGGGCATGTTTTGTTACTTCCCTGCTGTGTCTTTGCCACGTGTTCCAAGTGGCAGATGAATCCAGAACCTCATGTGGTTTCAGGTATACAGAGTCATTCCTATTTACCGTGCGGTTCTGGTATGCCATACTATCACCTCTTCTGAAGGAGAAAGGGTTTGGAGGGGACTGCTAGTGCAGCTGCTCTGTTCACACTTCCCTCATCCCTCATCTACACAGTTAGGGTTGGGGAGCGTGTCTGGCAGTTCTCTGGGTTCATGTAAGAACAGCTGAAGCAGCTCACTGTAGTGTGAATGCACATGCAGAGAAACACCACTGCAGAGACTTGTATCCTGGATTTGGTACCTTAAATGTCATGAATTAAATCTGTACTGCTCAGGACTGCAGTGAGAACAGGCACAGTACCAACCTGCTAAGATACTTCCATGTATATACTTAGAGGAGTCTTCCTCACAACAGAACTATGTCTCCCCTTCACCTTACACACACAACCTGTGTCTTCCCAGGTATATATAACAAATATTTAACATTCTTCAACCCTCTCCACTGCAAACTCTTGAGACAGTATAATTAATGGATCTTTTGACCACACAAGGCCCAAAAACGACAAAAGTCACTAGACTAAATACTGGAGATTACTTGCAATCCATCATAATTATAGTTCTACAGCTTGTCAGGTGAGGATATTTGATGCATGCCTTGGGTGCCAGTGAAGGCACAAGATCTGCTGGTTTTGTACTGGGGGACTACCTTACGAGAATAAGTGAACCCTGCTGTAGGCCACCTACCCTAGCAGATGTGGACTGGCTGAAGTGAGCTTCTTTTGACTTCACCCAGGCTTGCTGCTGAGAAGAGCTAGTTTTTTCACACCAGATGGGAATCTGACCGCTTGATAATGTGGATTGAACAAAAATGAGGGGAGAAGAGGAGGGACTAAGTTGACAATATACAGTCATACAGACTGACCCATGCCTAAAATCATTGTAAAGAGAAGCCAAAAACCTCAGCTCAGAATGCCAGTCATTGGCACTGAAAAAAATGCCGCTTGACAGAAAAAAAAAAGTCAGCTTATCTTCTGAAAGTCACACGCATATGTGCCTGTTTAAAATATCAAGCACACTGCACAAAAGGACATTCTATTCCAAAACTCTGTTACCCAGAACAGTGGATAATGTGGGATTACCTAGCAGAACAGTTCTAGTACGAACACAAGTGAGCAGGTGAGTCAAATTACTGTTTTGAGCAGCTGAAGTATGCTATAGAGTTGTAACAGAAAACGATCTAGTCTTAACTCCAGAAGAACAAGGATACATATATGCTGGATGAGTCAGCAGTGCTTTAGACGTGCTTGAATGGTAAGTTAAAACACATTGGATAAATCTAGTAAGTTGTGCTGGTACAAAACTTTACCAATTTTTTTAAAAGTCATGACAAAAATTTAAAATTATGTATGAAAGACTTTTTGTTCTTATTATAAATGTTACCTTGTTTCTTATTTCTATGTTCTAGACTTTGTGTTTCTAAGGCTAAGACCTCAAGAATGTATTTGCAAGCTTTTCTGGCAACCTATTAATTTATCAATGAAAACTGAGATCCTTACATGGTCATATCAATCTAGGCTTCAGGGAAGCACTGCATGTTGAACATACAGTCCTATAATTCACAACTATGGCACTGGTGGAACTCCCGTGGACATCAGTAGAACGATATTGGTATACAACCACAGAGCATTTGGGCATTGTATATGTACGAACAAAGATATCACTGGACTACTTTTAGAAGAGAACTGGAACAAGGAAGGTAAAGAATTTTTACTCTATCTGTAATAGTAAAGGAAATAATGCTAGGGCCTTCTCTCTGGTCCCCAAAACAAATGGCACAGCTTGGACATATCTATTCTGTGAATCTCTCTTAGCCCCCTCCTGAGCAATCTGGATACATTCAAACTGTGTACTTAGCTTATGCTAAAGCCCTGAATTACACCTGGGAAACAATTTGGAGAATCTTAGTCTGCCATGGTGAAAAACAGTCTAGGGAATAAGGCAACTGAGTCCTAGTGCCCACATAAGAGGAATATTGCTGTAATTCTACCCTGGATAAGATCTGCAGATAATGCTATTGTAGCCCATATGGCTATTGATGCTGTAATCATCTGTTGAGCAAAGCAAAGAAAGGAAACCAAACTACAGTTGGAGAAGGTGAAGGAGGGAGAAGGATGTGAGCTGCCTCTTATGGAAAGGGAAAATGTTTATTCTGCTGAGCCATTACTGTTGTTTATTTGCTTTCTAGTGTCCCAGGTGGAGAAGAACAGAAAAGCTCAGCCTGCACATGAACAATATTCAGTAACAGCTGAAATCAAGGTTAAAAGATTGTAGAGAGAGGCTGATGCTTCTTTGGGGGACCTGAAACTGAGGAGCATCTTTGGGAACAGAAGAAAAACTGGAGTTAATAAGATGGGAGAGATCCTGAAAATCTAAGTGAGCAATGAAGATGGGTCAGACTTAGAACTGAGGAATTAAAATAGGTGTTTGAGATTTGGACGTGTAAGAGGGCATTGAAACACAGTCAGAAGTCTCACTTAGGAGAAAAGAGGAAAATGAAGAGTTCAGGATAGTGAGGAAAGATATTAGTGTGCCTAAGAGTTCTTCAAATAATTATGAGAGAATTATGCTCTCATAATCATGAGAGCAGCCCTGCTGAAAAGGACATGGGGATATTGATTGATGAGAAGCTCAACATGAGATGGCAATGCACGCTTGCAGCCCAGAAGGCCAACCACCTCCTGAGCTGCATCAAAAGAAGTGTGGCCAGCAGGTTGAGGAAGGTAATTCTACCTCTCTACTCTGCTTTTGCGAGACCTCACCTGGAGTATCACATCCAGCTTTGGAGTCCTCAGCACAAAAAAGACATGGACCTGTTGGAGCTGGTCCAGAGGACAACCATGAAGATGTTCAGAGGGCTGGAGCCTCTCCTATGAAGAGAGGCTGAGTTGGGGTTGTTCAGCCTGGAGAAGAGAAGAGAGGACTCTGGGGAGACCCTATAGTGGCCTTCCAGTACCTGAAGGGCACCTATAAGAAAGTTGGAGAGGGACTTTTTACAAGGGCACTTAGTGATAGGACGAGGGGTAATGGCTTCAAGCTGGAGGAAGGTAGATTTAGATTAGGTATTAGGAAGAAATTCTTCACTATGAGGGTGATGAGGCAGTGGAACAGGTTTCCCAGAGAAATTGTGGAGGCCCCATCCAGGGAGTGTTCAAGGGCAGGTTGGATGGGGCTTTGAGCAACCTGGTCTAGTGGGAGGTGTCCTTGCCCATGGCAGGGGGGTTGGAACTAGATGGTCTTTAAGGTCCCTTCCAACCCAAACCATTCTGATTCTATGGTATAAAAGAACTTTCCACTGACTGGGATTTCTTTTTGGTAGGAGTCCAGATCTGTAGAGTAAATAGAGGATCCTCAAATGCTTTCCTACCACAAACACTCTACACAGAAAGACTGACCAGCCTGGTAATCTCCATGCTTTCAACACAGATGAGAGAAGATTCATCTAGGGGGCTGGATGATACTTGGAGGACATGTAAGGAGAAAAATGTATTTTCATTAGTTTTTTGGGGATTTGGGGGTGGATTTTTAAAACAAACCAAAACAGAACAAACACACTATATTTTATATCCAGGGGGGGAAAAAAAAAACAAAACAATATAGGCCAAAACAATAAATAAGATTATTTTCCTTGCTGGCAAATGTTAGTATATAAAAACAAGGCAACAGTGAAACAGCCAAATCAATTTGAAATGCTTGGCTGCAAAAGTTATTTTCAAGCTTGATATACAAGAACCCAATCCCTAATCTCCTGACAAGCTCTCTCTTGGCATGGGCAAGAATATGCTTTCATCAATATAGAAAGCTTCCACTGAAATCCTTGAAAGAAAGAACTGGCTCCAAACAGTAAAGGAAAATTGTAATGTATATGTTGAATGTAGTCTTAAATGGGCTCCCACAAGTCCTCGTATGCAGTCAAATAAGAGCTGGATATTTTTTTAGCTATCTGTATGCTCAGAAGAATCTGCCTTTACACCTAGTTCCCTACCCAGATGGGATCAAATTATACAGCTTCTTCAATAAAACTAACTCTGTCTACAATCCAAACCAGGATAGTGCAAACCAGTTCTGGTCCCAAAGTAATGTGTTAGAAGTTCAGGAATATGCCTACAGGCTAGTAAGGCACCTGAGGGGCAGAATGCATTAACACTCTGCACAGTCATGTCATGTCAGTGCATATGAATTTATCTAAATGGTATCAGCACCAGAGTTGTCTTATGCCCCGGTGTTTTGGGACTCTGGGGAACTGATCTAACACTATCAGCACTTAGCAGCCTAAACAAACTGCATAGGATTTATCTGATCTGATTTGGGCATCTAAAAATTTATTTTGGTCAGTGGAGAGAAATAGGCAATTCCCAAGGATGATTCAACACACATATTTAAGAGCCTAAGGTAATTAGTTTGAACTGTAACAGCTAATGCTTAGCTACCTAAATTAGATTAAGCTGTGTACGTAACTGCAAATATCTTCTGAATATAAAACAGTTTCCTGCCCTTATAATGGCTACACTTGCATCTGAAAAGTCAGTGTTAGTTCTTTCTTAAGGAATAATCACTCAACATGTATTGTAATTAATATTTAATGGGGAAGAATACATTTGGGGTAAAAAATTAAGGAGAGCTTTAGAAGAATCCCATAGTACATAATAGTATTTTCTAGAGTGGTATATTCTCTTTGTGGTGAGAATGTGACTCAGGTCAGTTGTTAATTGAGGTCTTCAAGGAAAACTGCCAATATACAATGGTGTCAATTCTGGTGATTTTTTACTGAGCGTATTATTTGGGAACTGCATCTCATTTCCTGGGAACTGAAGTCAGGCTGGAAAATAATTTTATTTCTCCATCAGATTGAAAGAACTATCTGTTAGGAACATCCCAAGCTATCTTTAAGTTGGTGATCTACCAATAAAACCGTACTGAAAGGACATTGTACAAAATGAAGAGCAGAAAATTTTAACTCCAGATTTTGACAATGAAGATTTCTCTGACAAAAAGGTGCAAATTCATAGATCCCTGATAACCTGAAACAAGAAATATTTGGCTTCTATAAGGCTGTCTGTTTACTTTCCAGGTGCCCTCAAAATGCATTTCATGTTGTTAAAATCAGCTACAAGAGGGGTCCACAGAGTAGAATGAGGACAGACATTACTGAAAATACACATTAACCTACACTGTTTGATCCCATCTGTTTAAGAGAGAATGTGCTTCTGGTTTTACATCCTTCACAGGAAACATTGGCTTTGATTCCCCATCTTCTCTTGTATAAATAGTATGTTCATGGAATAGTTATATATGTAACTATTTATAATGATGACATGAATTAGGTGGAGAAATGTCAATGGCTGTTGCTTGTAACAAAAAAACCCTAAAATTGCGTATCAACTCACTGTGACAAGCAATACCACAAATGGTACTTCTGGAAAAAAGATGTACTGAATAACTTTTTAGGGCTGTGCATGGTAGATTACATGTGCAGTTCCCCTT
Organism: Chionis minor; assembly: GCA_013398295.1. NCBI lineage: Eukaryota > Metazoa > Chordata > Aves > Charadriiformes > Chionidae > Chionis > Chionis minor. The sequence goes on from VZSF01002917.1 coordinate 416,592, forward strand.
AACATTAACAGAAATTACGTGCTTAAACTACCACAAATGCTACTGAGATTCTTTTCTGTGTTGTAAAGCATAAGCCATTGATTTCCACCAGAAAATAAAGCGTCACAGTCAAAGGGGTAGGTGCAGAATGTATTCCTGTGTTGTCAGCAGTCACAGATTGTGAGGACCAAAACAGTCAAAGCTTAACAGAAAGGAAAAACTAGCTTTTTCAAGCATGGCTGTAACACCTTTTTCTTACAGTTTACTATCATTTACAATTTAGTTAATATTGTAACTGAATTTCCAGACTTCAAATAACATCCAAATCCTCATCAGGCCTTTTGAATTCTTTACATAAAGATATGGGACTAAATAGCAGAAACTAATAGTATAGCAGTGCTAAATTATGAAGCCTTCTTTATTAATAGCTAGCCTCTCAAATGAAGTTTAGTGCTTGAAAGCAACCTAAAAAGTGCAGTACAACTAGAAGTCACTTATTGTGGCAGCAGTGCATAAGATGTATATCATACATTTCCCTCTTATAATGGATTTTGTAACAGTTTTCATCAAGGAGATATCTGTGGATGTAACAAAACTCTGAAGTATACCTTTCTGGGCATAGCTATCTTCAGTTTGCAGTGACTGAATGGTGAGCGAGGCACTTTTTTTTTGAGATGGAAACAGGTAGGTTTTATTTGGTTTATTTATCAAAGACTTTATCTGTGATAGTTACCATACTGTAATACCTATGTACTTAATCTGCTAAAAACTCCTGACTTCAGCAACACAATTATCCCCATTTTTTTTATTGACGGGAATCTGAGCAAAATCTGCTTTTGCTGGGGAATATGGGAAGTCTGTCAGAGATACCCATGAGCATGGATCAAGGTCTCCAACTTTAGCCTGGTGGCATTTAGACTCACAGTCATTTTCCTTTCTCTCCTGGCAGTTTCCCAGATTTGTGGACAGTTTGGTGATGCAGCTTTGGCTCCTGCAAATGAACTGCGCTGTTGTGACTGACAGCTTCATTGATAACCTCGTAATCTAAACTGAGAGAATGATGGGTGCTGCACACTGGCTGCACACTGGCATGATATGCTCTCAAAAGCCTATATTGATCCTTCTACTTAAAAAGTGTACAACTATATTTTCAGATGCTCTTGCCATGTGGTGTCATTGTTTAGTTGTTAAATATTCTCTGGTCCTGTAAACCAACTATACAAAGTACGCTCTAGAAGGTGCCACCCTGCAGTTCCCACCCCAGATGAATAAGCATTTTGCACATTCAAGAAAACAATCAGGGGACAAAAATTGCAGTATCACACAAAACACTGTTTTTTATATGCTTCAGCTGTTACTTTTCTTTATTTGTTAATTAGTTTATACTACCTGTATGGTTACCACTCTGACGCAACTGGAGTCAGAAACTTTGTAAACTTGAGGATCTGTAGTTGCTTCTTATCACTACCTTTTTGCTTTTAAACCTAATCAGGTTCGTACCATTAATAAGTGTATCATGTGAGTTGTTCTGATACATTAACTTATGGATTTATAAGCAAAACAAGAAAAGAGTTAAGATTGTTCTGTGTATGCCTCTGAAATGAGCAAACCGAAGTCACAACCTCTCTGAATATGACATGAATTAATATGAATACAAATATGAATATTGTACAGCGTGACAGCAGCAACAACACCAACAAAAAAATCTAAAAACGCAGATAATGTTATTTAACAGCAACTAAGATAATTTTTTCATTCCATACTATTTGGTTTTTTCCAGTAATTCAGGTGGTAGTCTCTCTTTGGCCGGAAATGTGTCTGCACAAAATATAGTCTGAAGATACAGTAAGTACAATAAATTTACCACAAATGATAGATATCTCCTGGTTCAGTGAAGATATATATTAACAACAACCACTTCTTACTTCAACACCTCCCATTCAGATATGATATCACCCAGTCTTGCTTCTTATAAGTTAATACTGTCACAATATGACAGAGTAAACCTAAGCAACAGGAATAAACCTGTCTTCCTAACTGTCCTTGCATCATTCTGCCTCCTTTGTTCTGTGCAGATGTGGCAGGAGAGAAATCCATGGACTGCTTAGGAACTGAGATGTTATATTTTATCTCCATTCCTAGCAAAATTCTCATTACACAAGTCTAAGATGTTTGTTGGTCATGCCTTGTCTAGTTCAGCTCAATTAAATCATAATTTTGTACATTTTTCAAATCTTAGTTAAAGATCCTGTTACTCCAACATGATAAATTGCCATTGTTTGGATAGCATAACCTCAGCAACTCAGTTCCATTCACACTATGTCTAACAATAAAGCCCTAGACTCCTCCTGTAACTCAAATATTGCCAATTTCACACTTGATTTTCCACCTGCTCTATTCTGTAGATTTCATGCTTCTTGTCCATCTTTATACCTTTTGCAGAATTATTTTTGATCAAACCATTAATAATCACACTATTTAAAAAATCCCTTGATGTAAACAGTATAATCCTTAAGTCAGATTCTAATGCTTTTGAGTTTGCCTGCCTGTAAATCAGTGGTTTCCAGCTTTTTACATGGTGTAGCTTACAAAAGTTTGAAACCTTTCTTGTTTAGCTGTAAAGAAAGTAACTTTGATTCTGACATCACTCTGTACCCACCAGGGGACGTGCAACATGCCTGAAAATATATGTTCTAGCCTCTCTTTTCATGCTGAAAATTTTAGAGAACTGTGCTAGGCATACTTCTGCTTTCCCCTCCTCTCTCCTGTGCCAGTACTCCTGGCAGAGAAAATCTCAGATAACGAAGTGATAAGGAGTTCAGTTTTTAAGGTAAAAGTACATTCACTCTGTTAAAGAACTTAGTTGCCTGGTTTCTTCTCTGAAACCCATTCAGTTAATTGTCTATTCACTCCCAGACTCTCTTCTGGAGTGAACCAACTATTCATTGCTGAGACGAAACTTAGGTGCACTCCAGAGGGCCATTCCCAATTGGCAATGTGATTACCTCTCTTACTATTTCAGTGACTTTTGCACCTTCAAATGGTCATGTATGCCTTTGTGCCTCTCCAGAGCACACATCAGCTGATCTTGGATTCAAACTTATAGTTTGAATAGAAACAGCCCTCACAGGATTTCAGACATATTGAAATTAAGAAAATATATAAGCTAATAATTGTTCACAGAATCACAGAATCATAGGATGACATTAGGTTGGAAAAAAACTTGGCATCAAGATCATCAAGTCCAATCGTAAACCTAACACTGCCAAGAGATACAACGTACAGCCCAAAGCAGACCTTGGCATTCTGTGTTAAGATGAGTGTCTCCATCAATGAGGGAAGTGCAGTGGATGTGGTTTACTTTGATTTCAGCAATGCTTTTAACACAGTCATAGCATCCATGAGCATACTTTTGACTGTAGTATCCTTGTAGCCAAACTGAAGAGAGCTGGGCTGGATGGGTGACCTACAAAGTGGGTTGAAAACTGACTGACCGCAGGGCTCGAAGTGTTATCATCAGGAAGAAGTCTAACTTGCAAACGATTACCAATGCTATGGTCAATACTGCTTAATAACTTCATGGATGACTTAGTTTGCAGAGGACACAAAATTGATGTGAAAAATGATCAATGCGGTGGTGGCTGGACTGCCGTGCAGAGACCTCGACAGACTGCAAAAATGGACTGTCAGTAACCTCATGAAGCTCATCAAGGGCCAATGCAGAGTCCTGCACCTGTGATAAAATAAACCTGTGGAAGAGTAGAGGCTGGTGGACAACAGGACAGAAAGTTGGTTCAGTTTTGCAGAAAAGGAACTGGGAGTCTTGGTGAAGAAGATGAACCACAATCAGCAGTGATCCGTTGCGGCAAAGGCAGCAAACTGCTTACAGCACTGTGTTAGCAGGCGTGCAGCCAGCGGGTTGAGGTTGATTCTTCCCTTCTGTTCATACTTTTGGGATGACATTTGGATGCTATTTCCATTTATATCCCAATATAATAAAGAAAAACATACAAGTGGGTCCAGGGGAGGGCCAGCAAGATTGTTAGGGGACTTGAGCACATAATGTACAAGAAGAAGATAAGATAGGTAGGTTTGCTCAAAGAATAGATAGATGACTGGAGATATTATTATAGCTGTTGAAAGCTACCTAGTGGGAAGACATGGAGAAGACAGAGCCAGACTCTTCTTGAAGGAGGACAGAGAAAGAACAAGTGGCATCTGTCAAAAGTACAACAAAAGAAATTCCAATTATGCATTAAGATTTTTTTTTTCACCACGAGGGCAGACAAATACTGCAACAGGGTGCCCAGGGAGGCTGTGAACTCTCCATCCTTGGGGACTGTTGAAAGCTGAGTGGGCAAGACACGATGTAATCTATTCTAAGTTGGCACTACTTTGAGGATGATAAACAACCTCCAGAGGTGATTTCCAGCCTAAACTGTTCTATGAATCTAAATGCTACACAGTGATCCATTCACAGGGATTCATTGTACCAGGCAATCAACTTTAGCAGTGTACACCTAAACTAGTCTGGAACAGATCTGGCATGCATGAATTAATCTTGTGGGTGAAAGCATCTTCCAGTAAGTAGTCTAAGACTCTGTGTGGGATTACTAGGGAGACAAGACAGTCTGTGGGACTGGTAAAGGATAAAGTGATGGATATCACACAATCAGAACTGAGTTGGCAATTGAAAAATGTGGAAACTGCTCAGCCTTTGCAGTGATCAGTGAAGGTGACACAAGGAGGAAACTAGAGCTTTTTAAAATCAGTATACTAGCTTGTATTTTCTTCCAGAGTAAATATGATAAACTGCTTTGCTAAATATCCCTATTAAAGTCATGATTCGAACTCGGACTATAAAGGCAAGAGAAAACGTTTGAGATAGAAATACGATATTTATGTATTGGAATTAAGCTGTTTCTAATTCTGTTTATTCTTATAAAGATGTTTGGAATATTTAAATATTTATTTCAGAGAACAGAAACAAGACACAAATAGGCCCCTTAGGTTCTTCTAACTTAGATTTCATGATATCTAAAATTAGCCTCATGAGTGGCTGGCATGGGTGGCATGGCGCTCCCATGGGCCCTCATGGGTGGCAATGAATACAGTCAGACATCCAGGCTCTCTAAAAGGTATGCGATGAAAGAGACATTCTGCAAACAGCACAAAACAGTCCACTGGCACCCAGCCTACATGAGTTAGGTGTTTATGCTAGACACACACAGGAGGTCCATAACTGGAGTTCCCCTCTGATAGAAGATATCTCACATGGCATGACTCATTTGTTGAAACATAGTAAAGAGAAGAACTTCTAAGGATGATGTTGGCCATTTCTTATGAAATACTTAAGTGTTGCAGAGGAGTATAGTACTCTCTCACAAAGACAATGTCTTGGATTATTATATAGTTTTTAACTAATATGTGTAATGGGCTTTGCAGGTGCCCAAGCAGGAGTATTCAGGATTGCCTTTTTCAAAGGACATGCCAGAATTCCATTAAAATTAAGTTAAATAAAGTTAGAAATACATTTTATATTATGCCTTATTTTTAGTACCTTCCTTTGAGAAAAATCTTAATTGAAGAAGGAATTGCTGTGATTATTATACCCTCCTTTATAATACAGGGCACAGAACTTCAGCTATTAAGTCTTATATCAATAATTTCTGACTGAACTATTTAATTTATTTAAAAAAGAAAAAGCAATACTTAAAATTTCTCAGCCCATCCTTAATATTATGAAATGCTCCTATTGTAACAGACAGATTTGATTTGCCCAACTTGTTAGACATTCCTGACTTTCGTTAAGATTTGTTGGCTGGGAAAATGGGTCTAAGGTTATTCTTCATTACTAAAAATACTATTAATGTGCTTCATCTTTTAACACATGTATTTGAATTGACAGAGTTGTATTGGTAATGGTTGTACCTTTGCATCCTTTCCCACTCTGCAGCCTTGGGTTTATGTTAGTGAATTCCAGTTACTGTAACTTAGTTGTCTACTGTTAAAATGTTAGCATGCTTTCTGATAAGTTTTTGACCTGGGGCATCTAGCACCTTCCCAAACAAGCCCTTCAAGTAATTTGAAATTTAGCTTGGCTCAAGGACATCTTCCAGTTGGTTTGACTCAGAAAAAAACTAGGTTGAATGCAATCATCCTGTATTCTTGATCTTAAGAGAGTTTAGTAGCATTGATTCCACAAGTATTGGTCTTGCAGCCAGAAAAAATTTACCCCTGTATGCAGTCAGCTGGTTGGTAAAAAAACTCAACAACAAACCAAACCCCACTGCAAAACAAAAACAAAACACCAAATAAACAAAGAAAAACCTCTCCAAGGTAGTGGACAGGTAGTGTACAGTACTTCTCTTCCTTGTCTAAATAATGATGATGGATAATTGTAGCTAAATACATGAGCTAAACTGCAGACCTACCCTCACATAAATGTGTGCTGGAAAGGTTTAACAGAGGTAAAATAAGATAAAGTTAGAATTATGCCATCTGCACTGTCACAATTAGAAGGACTGACTGTTTTGTCCTCATGAAAACCCTGGGCTTACAGTAGCCCCTCATAGATCAGTTTTATTATATTTTAAGCTGTTGAATTGCCAGCCTTGCAAATAGCACATATTTCAAGTAAATTCTCCCCATGGGCTTTCAGCACTTAATCTAGGAGTCCAAGAGGCCTTCAGACTCCCTTTAGGCTTCCCCTAAATAGCACCAAGATCAGCCCTTCAATGGCTACACAGCCCAGTCTAGCTGTTGTGAATTTTGTGTATGAGTCACTCAATAAATACATTGGATCTGTAATTAATCTGTGACTAGTTTCGATCCATGAAGCAAAACCTCCTGTAGTATCCAAAGTCTTTGTATTACTGTGACTTGGAATTGAAGGTTTGAAAAAGCAGAGAAATGCTTTGAAACAGGAAGCTTTCACAAGGTTTTTGGAGACATGAGAACAAAGTCAGACCCCCAAATGTACTGAAAGGGGTAGAGTCTGACAAATGTTAATGTCTTTTATATATTCAAATACTTAATTCACAAATGAGCAATATTGATTGAAAGTGTTTCTTTAATGACAATGCCAGGCAGCAAGGTGACATGTAAATTGTCTTTTCTTGACTTGATCTGAAAATGGATTTTGCTATTATGAGGCATTGTTTCTATTCAGTAGGCAGTTCACAGCTGAATGCACTAAGAACTGAGTTATCACAGAATAATGGTGACATCAACATGTTTCACCTTTGGAAGATTGTACATTTAAGCTTTTTTTCTGAATAAATGGTATTGATTTAATATATTTCACAAATGTTCTAACTTTGACAGATTTATATAGTCAGTACTTTTAAGATGTAGGTTAACTGAAACCTTTTTGCTGTTAAAATTACAGAAATGACCTTTGCTTTCATACACCTCAACTTTTGAGTACTTAGTATAAGGTACTGCAGGTATCTAATAGCTAGAATTTAATTTGGTTGCTTTACCCTTAATAGTTCTACCAATTGATTGGTATTTTGCCCATTTTTCTGTTTATTTCTGCCTTATTTCATTGTCTGGATTTTTTTTTTTTTGTTGGGGTTTTTTTGTATTTATTTTAAGATTGAGGACCATACTATGTAATTTCTTGCACAGAGTTTATTTTCATGTCAGAAACAAAATTATAGGTCAATTAACTTGCAATCATAAGCTATAAGTGCAAGGAAATGCTGCCTCTAATAGGTAGAACAATACTTATTAATACATATGTTTTTCTCTCTGCCTATTTTGGGAAGATTTTCTAAGTGAAAAACCTAACTTGCTATAAGTATTGGCAGTCTGTTGGCAAAATGCTTTGCACCCCTACTTAAAATGTACTAAAAATACATATGCATATGCCACGTGAAAACTTAGACATATTTCTTTCTGGTGACTTTCCAGGGCCCAAATTTTCATTTTTAATATCCAATTTAAATTTTAAAACTAAGGTAATTTTTTTTTGCATAAGTTAAATAAAAGTCAAAACAAATTAAGGGAAAGAATGTTGCCTTATCAAATGTTGCCCTTTTCTGAAGACGTAAGACATTTCAATAAAGAGAATGTTGAATGATCTTTCAACTTCCCATATTTCATCTCCTCCTATAGTTACAGGCTTAGGCCACTGATAATTATATTATGCTAACTTTGATATGCATCAGTTTTACCATGTGTAAAATGAGTACAAATTCTGCCATATCTTTGCAGGGGCACGAGTAGTTTGTGGGAAACTAATCACAGCATGAATTTAGAAAATGTAATCAGTTTCCCAATCTGTTACAATCCAATGCTTCTAAGTGATGAGCTATTCCATGCAATGGTGTGGACTACCTGGTACTAGTTTCCCAAATTATTTACATTTAGTCCTGTGTGATCACTAAGATTTTGATATCAAATGAAATAAAGGAGTAACTGGACTTTTCTCACTTGTTTTCATAATGAGTTAAAAGATGAAACCTTGCTTATCATACTAATAGTAATATCTCGTTCTGGGCGTCATCTCCAAGCATCTGGAGGAACAGAAGGTTATCAGAAGTAATCAACATGGATTCACGACGGGGAAGTCATGTCTGACTAATCTGATACCCTTCTACGATGGCATGACTGGATGCATAGATGAGGGGAGAGCAGTGTATGTTGTCTACCTTGACTTCAGCAAGGCTTTTGACACTGTCTCCCACAGCATCCTTGTAGGCAAGCTTAGGAAGTGTGGGTTAGATGAATGGACAGTGGGGTGGATTGAAAACTGGTTAGCAGGTAGGTCTCAGAGGGTTGTTGTGATCAGTGGGGCAGAGTCTAGTTGGAGGCCTGTAACAAGTGGTGTTCCTCAGGGGTCAGAGCTGGGTCCAGTCCTGTTCAATGTATTCATCAATGACCTGGATGAAGGCATGGAGTGTACCATCAGCAAGCTTGCTGATGTCACAAAACTGGGAGAGGTGGCTGACACCCTGGAAGGCCAAGCTGCCATTCAGCATGACCTGGACAGGCTGGAGAGTTGGGTAGGGAAAACCTTATGAAATTCAACAAAGGCAAGTGTAGGGTCCTGCACCTGGGGAGGAATAACCAGTACAGGTTGGGGGCTGACCTGCTGGAAAGCAGCTGTGCAGAAAGGGACCTGGGAGTCCTGATGGACAACAGGATGACCATGAGCCAGCAATGTGCCCTTGGGGCCAAGAAGGCCAATGGCATCTTGGGGGGCATCAAGTGTAGCAAGCAGGTGGAGGGAGGTCATCCTCCCCCTCTACTCTGCCCTGGTGAGGCCCCATCTGGAGTACTGTGTCCAGTTCTGGGCTGACCAGTTCAAGAAGGACAGGGAACTGCTGGAGAAGGTACAGCGAAGGACCACAAAGATGATTAGGGGACTGGAACATCTTTCTTATGAGAAAAGGCTGAGGGAGTCGGGTCTTTTTAGTCTAGAGAAGAGAAGGCTGAGGGGGGATCTCATCAATGCTTATAAATACTTAAAGGGAGGGTGCCAGGAGAAGGGGGCCAGTCTTTTTTCAGCGGTACCCAGTGATAGGACAAGAGGAAATGGATATAAACTTGAATATAGGAAGTTCCATCTGAACATGAGGAGGAACTTCTTTCCTTTGAGGGTGGCAGAGCACTGGCACAGGCTGCCCAGAGAGGTGGTGGAGTCTCCAACACTGGAGACATTCCAAACTCGCCTGGACACCATCCTGCGCAACCTGCTGCTCTGGCTGGGAGGTTGGACCAGATGATCTCTAGAGGTCCCTTTCAGCCCTTAAAATTCTGTGATTCTGTGATTTATATCCAAAAGAAATGAAAGAGACCCAGGTACCTGATGCCTTCTTTGCCTTGGTCTTTACTGGCAAAGTCTGCTCTCAGCCTTGCCAGGTTCAAGTGGTCAAACACGAAATAGGCTGCCTGGAAGAACATCCATCCTTGGAGATATTTAAAACAAGGCCCAGAGCAACCTATTGTAACTTTAAGTCAATCCTTCTTGGAGTAATGGTTTGGATCAGTCTTCATCACATCTCAGGCTTCCAGAAGCAATTCCATTCTGATTCCTTCAGAGAAACCCACATCAGCAGTGCTAAGGGCTAAGCTAATGACACAGGAAGGCAGGGGCCAAAAAGTTTCTTTGGAAACCAAGCCTGTAGACATGAATAGCCAAAAATTCCATGTGAATTGTCCTTATTTTCAGCATAATCGCCCTTAGAGTTATCCATATCTGTAATGTACACCAAACTGACAAGCACCAAGCAGAGGACTGAGTCAGTTTACAAGAAATGAAAGAAGGGGAATGATCCAGAAGAAAGAGGACAATATGATAAGAAGTGAAGGTGCAAGTTGAAGAGGTTATAAAACGGTTATAAAGGAAGGGGGGTGGGTNGGGAAAGGAACATGAAACTGCAAATAGATGACAAATAACAGTTCCCAGCTAAAAAAGAATAATATGAAGCATTGAATGGAAACTGCTTACTGTTATCACCTTTGCATTCTAATCTTTGTAGCTGTAGAGCTCAGAATTGCAGTACATTTCTTTACTGTCTCTATTGTCATTATTTTTTTAATCCACTCTCTGCCTGCCTATCACCCTTTCATTCAAAAAGTTGGCCTTTGACTGGCTGATCTGGCTTTGTCTTACTTAATACAACCCTCTACCTTCTTTTTCATCTTTTCCCATGGATCAGATATGCCAATATATATTGCTGTACATAAAAAAGTATTTATAGTTACTGGGTTTTACTACTACCTTCCCGTTCTAAATTTAGTATGCATATTTCAGAGTCTGAAATATCTGTGAGACACCATTATCAGCAGTGTCTGGATCCTTAATGGTATTCACAGAATATACATGAGATGAGATTTAGGATGTTACTGTTCGAATAGCTGAAATATTAAAAATTCTAATATGCACTACACTCATTTTCTTTACCTTGATCTCTTTTTGTTTTGGTAGTTGAAATGTACCAAACACCTTCCCTGGATATATCTCCACTCACTTAAGACTTAATCGCATTAGAAGGAGATTTACTTTCCCAGTGTGTTTACTGGTAATCTCAGATTATCACATACGTAGAAATAAAAGAAAGACAAATTAGGACATGTACCCATCTGAGTAATATCTGCCACACAGGAAGCCATATATCAGTCTTATTGATATAATAGATGACATCTTGACCTCAAAGATGTTTACTTTAATATGTCTAACCAGAAACATTTACTCGCAAGAGCAGAGGTCATTAAAAATATGTTTAAAGATTCAAATCCTATTTAAGAAGAGAAAGATAGTATGATTGCTGCTAGAAGACAGAGACAAACACTAAAATTTGTTTATAACCCTAGAGATTTATGACTGTGCATTTGTTATTGCCATGTTTCTACTTGGCTCCAGCTAACAAAGTCCCTTTCAAGAGCAGAATGGATGCCTTTTGCTTACTGGGATACAGTATATATAAACCACATCCATACTTGTAAACTATATAACGTTGGACTTGCTGTCTCACCCTTTGGCCAGGCCATATGCTGACTCCCACTTTGTACAAAAAGACCGTATGGGTAAATTCCAGGTGACCCCAGTCCTACCCATGGTAGGGACTATTTGAACAATTTAGCAATCTAGATGTGGGGATTCCACTGCCCATGCAGATGATCAGTTTAATTCACTAATAGCTCTGTTATACAGATTATATTTGAGTGTCCATAGCTATTGATTTAAGAACAAATTTGGACCAAATATGCATTTTTCTGTCTGAATTAGTTGTCCAGATTACCTCATAGTGAACCAAGAAATAAGAATTTCTGGGTGCTGTCAGTTTCATTTGGAAATAGATGTCCTAACGTGCTAGATAGATTGGGTCCTAAAATGCTTTCACTGACTGTGAAGGGAAATGAAGTTGATTGTCAGAGATGTCAAAGTATACACAGCAAATTTCTGAACCTCAGTAAAATTAATCCCATTCTGGCTACTTACAAGCGATATCACAGCCACTTCAGTTTATTCAGGGTTGGAAAGAAATTGTATGAGATCAAGAACATTCATTGCTAATTATGGGAAGTTTGAGGCAAAAGCTTTGCTTATTTACATTGTTTAATACCTTGCTGAATTTAGATAAGCTGTCTCTTGGGAATAAATCAATGTGAAAGGTAGCATTTTATTCTATCACATGTGATGGGAGAAAATGGCAACAACTTAGGGAAAAGCATTGCTGTATTTTAAGAGGTGCTTGTCAGTGATTCGTAAGGCGTGTCCCTTCTGTTCCTATTGACTGAGGTATATACCATGTTTGCGGTGGCATGTCACTGTCAAAAGGGTAGTTTATGATCTCACCTCACATTTCAGTGAGAACAGTTCTGCAGCCTCTAACTGTTGTAACTATACCAACAAAATGTTTCTATAGAGATTTTTTGATTATATTCCTGAATGTTATATCAACAGCACTTAAATAAGCTTCAGAGTGAAAAAAAAAAAAAAAAGAATTCTATTTGGTATGCATAGGTATATTCACTAAGATGTGCATACTGTATATCGACAGTCAAGGAGAGTTTTTCCTTGAATTCTGTTTTACTCTCAGGAAAGAGATGGTTAGGAAGCATACATTGGATTGCACAAGCAAAATTAGGATCACAGGAAATGAAATCCATCTCTCATGTTAAATGGATTACGAAAAAATGAACATAGGACTTGATGAATCAGAAACAGATTTTGTCCAAATTTTGCTCATATCACTCTTCCAAGCTGAACAAAGCAGTCCAGAGACCAGGTGAACATTACATAAGTAATTTAAAATGTCATATTCCAGCTGTTTGTGCAGAATAAAATTTAGCCCAAAAGTCATAGCAGTTACTGTAGCCCAAATTTTTAACATAGAAAAAGAAACAAGAAGAGGAAGAGCACAGAGCGAAGCAGTCAGAAGTGAGAGAATGTCAATATTAGAGTTTTCAAAGAAAATATAGTGAGATGCCTTTTTTTGTATTTGGAATTTAATGCAGTCTTTAATTACAGGTTCACACAGTATTTTTTTCTTTACTGTTGCTGTCAGTGCAGAGAATGGCAACTTTCCATGTAATGAGGAACTATTCAATAGCTGTTTTCTCACTGATGCTCAATGAGTGGTTCAGCACACTACTTACTGCACGTTATTTAAACCCTGCTCTGAATACAAAATTATTCATTTCCTGTGGCTTTTCTTCTGGTACTCATCAGCATAGTATCTGAGTGCTCTGCTTGGACTAATGACTTTACTTCCACAACCATCTGACGAAATTATCATCCCCATTTTACAGACTGAGAACTGAGGCACACAGATACAAACATCCAAAGTGCCCACTAATTTTGTCATTCAATCAGAGATACACAGAACCTGATTTTGTGGAGTACTAAGAATTACACAGCAGATTAGATGTTCAAAGCAGCATCCCACAGACAGCCATGGCAGCTGTAAGTGTACACAATTTCTGCAAATCAGACCCCAGAGCCTCAATGCAGGCAGTTAGAAAACAAGGATCACACAATTATGTGTGTTTACATGGTACATTGCAGACCTGAGAGAGATATCTGGGCCAGGAATGAACGATTTAGGTACAAGAAGCAACATGGTTGTGCTAATACAACATTCTGACTTTACTACTGAGCTCTGAGAAGCAGGATATTTCAAACCTGCTGCATCATTTTGTTCCTTTCCTCACTAGACCTTCTCACCCCATCTCGTGGCCTCCTGCCTCACTCACTGTACACCTGACGTCTTCTGCAGCAAATGATTCTGGAGGACCTATGACAAGAACAAGGAAGGCTTTTTGTAACTGCGTAGTCCCAGTCTATTCCCCAAGGTGCATCCTTGCCCTACCCTGAAAGAAGCAATGCTCAGTGGGGGGAAAAAAAAAAGTATGTATTCATGTAACTATATCAAAAAGCCTAGGCGCTAGGAAGACAAATTAAGATAGCACTGCCATTTCTTTGAGTGCTTTATGGGCAGCTTTCCTGAGAGAAGAAAAGGAAAAAGGAAAGGNTTCCCTGTCTTTTCCTAGTGAAACAAAACCAGGCTGCTACAAACACCTGTGGATGATTTTAGCCCAAATGATTCAAGCTTGGCAAAATCAGTAACTGAAATGAAGTCCCACATTTAGCTATCTTGAAATTCAATTTATTTTAATTTAATTTTTAAGTGTTAGAACTGCATTTGGTATTTTGGCATATCAGATGTAGCCATTTGATACGGAGAGATCTTATTGAGAATGAGCAATCATCATTACAAACTAAGGATATAAACATCTAGTTAAAACAAATGTCTAATTGCTTGGCTAATGGTGATCTAAATGATAACTGCAATTAAATATTATACCTTCTTAAGTATACTTGGATGTAAGTATTCTAAACAGTGCATATTTTCATAATGAAACAAAAATAATTACTTTTTTCACCGAGAAGTTGGGTTACAAAATTACAGAAATCAGTAGAAAAGAAATTGTTCTCTGCTTTATTTTTCATTTTTTATTCATCTTAGAGTCTTATGACATATGAACATGGAGTTTTCAATCTTGCTTCTTTTTTCCCCTGATCTTAAATCAAGGAGCTAGTAAATGTGCAAAGCAAATTCATGAATTTTAAACATAGGATAGACCAGGAGCTTAGCTAAGATGTTGGCCTTTTCATTGTTTGAAATTCATCAGATATCTGTTCCAGAGCAGTTTTAGGCAGGAGGATCATAGGGATTATCTAACTCTAGAGAACATTAATAAAACAGGAATTTTTAGCACTTAACAGCACTGTTAGCTTCAGAGTTTGGGACCATTAAGGAAAAATATTTCAAACACACGTTAAAATAGCGTTGATTGTCACAGCAAATGCAAGAAACAGCAAATAAACACATTTTCAAGGATGAAAAAAGTAAAAGGAAATACCACGGGTAATACAAACCTAGTTATATTAAAATCTACTGCAGAAAAAAGCAGATGTGACTTTGGGTAGAATTTAGCCCAGGTTATTCAGACACTTCACCTGACATGCAGTCTTACCAAACTCCTAAGTGCCTGTCTTGAAGGTGAGTTGTGCTTGATGACCCAGTCTCCCTGCCATATACTTAATGGATGGAGAAGGAAAATGCTGAAAATGTTCAGGAGGGAGATCTCCCATCCCTTTTTGTGTTCTTTCCTCTCTATATCAGACAACTCTGTACATATTTAAATATACATCCACTCCTTGTGGAGAGTAATGGGAACCAAAAGGAAATACTAGCTGAAAAGGTTTTTTATGTTAAGTAAAAACCACCCAGTTAATGAAGGTGCCTACAGGGGTTAGCACTGATATACAGCAGGTAGACTAGATTATTGGCTGGACCTTGAGTGGGTTTCGCAACTCTAACAATTTGGTGAACATTCCAGATACACCGCATTTGTTTGTGACTAGAAACACTTATTAATAGCAAAAATCCAGTTTGATAATGAGCAAGATTACAAAATATTGCTGAAATAATAGATGACTGAACCACAAAAAGGTCCAAACAACGTACTTGAAGAGGTATTTTGATATTTACAGCTCTTTAGTGCTGCCTGCCAGCCTTCTCAGTAATTCTGTTTTGACTTTGCCCCAGCTCATGGGGATGTAGTGTAAAATAGCCAGTATTTAATTTCTTATTTCTTGCACTGGGAAGTTAAGGAAGTTAACAGCCAGGATCTCAGCTACAGTTATGAACAGGTCTTGACTGGCTGCCAGGGTCAGGGGTGAGACAGAGAAAAGTCATGGAAAAGAAATTAGGAAATTGGAGGTATTCTGTAAGAAAAGCTAGAAAGAAGGCATTAAAGACTATTAAAAGAGCTGTTATAATCCAAATTTTAGAAAGCTGGTGTACCTGGAGAAGCAGGGCAGTTGTCAGAGAACAGAAGGTGCACTCTTCCCTTCCTTACACTCTTACATGTGCACTGCTGCTGGTGTTTCCCTGCGGCGACAAAAAAAACTTTAAAAGGGAAACTGCTAACTGCAAATTCAGCCCCTGGGAGTGATTGCTCCATAGAGTGGAGTTTCTTTATGAATTAAACCGTCCTGGCACCATGCTGTAGAAAATGACTCTCAGATGTAGAGAATCTTCTGGAAACCTGCCTTCCACCCACTGCTTATGACACTGTGAAAATGCTGAGGAAGTGCTCATTTAAAACTGGTATGTCTGTGAGCTCATATTTGGCATGCTGCAGTGCTGAAACAAATTCATTCATAGGTATTAAATATATTGAGATAAGGAATATATGAGGTGCACTGTATGCTGTATTAATCAGATGGAAGAGACACGATTAAAAGAAGAAAGATGCTTAGAGAGGTGGTATGAGGCTAGCCCAACACTGAAAGAGGAAAGAAAATGTAAATTAAGATTTCAGAAAACACCACATTTAGCACCATTAAACAGGGAAAAACTGAAAGGTATGTACTCCTAAGTTGGTTTTGCACTTTTGGAAATTCTACTCCAGTGTTTCTGTGTACATGTTTACATTCAAATAAATAGAATTTTTATCACAGTGAAGGAAAAAAAAAAATCGATAATTAAAATTGAGCTCTTTCCTATTCCTTAAGGATTTTTTGTGTTTCGTAGATACCAGCCGTCCACTTTATGTAATACAAATCAGTGTAAGTAAACATTCGTTCTGAATTCCTTGGGACATTCCAACTCCTTTGTGTAGTTTATATGCTAATGAAAGAAGGCCCTAGTCATCTGCAGCTAACAAAAATGAGCCTGCATTGTGGTTAAAACACAAAATGAAAGTATATTAGAATAAATGCTTTTCTCCTCTAAAAGTATTTACATGTTGTGTTGCGGAATTCCAGTAATATGGTCATTACAGGTGTCAACAGTGTCAGGGGATGAAGTTACGCTCTACCTTTCCTTTATTTCTTTAATCTGTAGGAGTTTTCCTACACACAATCTGTGCTGTAGTTAAAAAAAGCAGTATGTTCTTGCATGTGATAGTTTGAGTAGACAGTTGTTTATTGAGCTCCGCAGCTTTTCTACAAGTAGAGTCCAAGGCATGAACTGAAATTTTCCAAAACTTTAAAATCTCCTTTAATTCCACCCCACCCATTATTCTACCTTTCTTACAGACCATCCATCCTCTGTGCGGAGTTCAGCGCATCGAGATTACAAGTGAAATGCAACATGTATCAATTTCTTGATCTGCATTTGGCCAACTCCATAGACCAACAACTCTTCTAGTGTCAGGATGGACTCAGAAAACCATTCCTTTCTGAAATGGAAGAGGAAAATGAATTTTTAAAAGAATCATTCACTTGCCAGCTCTACTAAAGAATGAGCTCAGAAGCCCTCTTATGTGGCTAGATTAGCAGGTATCTTTTTTTGTTTTTATTTTCATTTCATCTAGCTGCGGATATTACTAAGTCCATCCCAACAGCAAAGCATTGCCAATGAAGTCTCACAGATATACAGAGCTCTTAGTGATACTGTATTTTCTCCTTCTGATGTCTACTAGGAGAGACTGGCATCTGCTTTGGTATTGATGCCATCATTTGCCATCCCTTAGGCACTGGCTGGATTAGAACAAATACCTTTCATTATAAATGAAAAAAAAAAAAAAATCAGTAACTAGTTTATTTTCCGCACATTGTTCTCCAAGTGTTGTGTGGAAATCTTGCTGTAGGATGCTTATCTACATAGACTGAACTGTGTCAGCCATTGAGCCGTGAAGTCAATGGAAGGTCTATTGATAAACTAATAGAAACCACTTGAAAGAAAGGCATAGATAGTAGATTTTGTATAGCAATTTTTCAAGCTCATTATGTACTAATTTTAATATGTCAGACTGTATTCTCTTAAATGTGAAATGCTTAGTTTTGTTGACATAGGGGTTATAAGATTAAATAATGGATTCCTTTTTTCTGATTGTATAGCTTTTAGTATTGCGAATTATGTTATACTTGTACTGTTTTGTAACTTGATACAGCACTGCTTTGTATGCACTCCCACACATATACCCACATGCATAGCCAAGGTTGACCCTTGTAGCTATGAATATTTGGCACAGAGATGACTGGATGATTGATTTTTGATAAACCATAAAGTTCCATTTAGATAAACCTCTAATTTTCAAATTAAACATATTTTTTTCTTATTCTCCAGAGAATTAAAATTAATAACTTTAAAATTTGACAATTTGTCCCATGGAAAAATGAAATATAAAATGAATGCAAAACATAAAATTTACAAAATCAGCCACTGAACCCAGGAAGAGCTGTGTCCAGTTCATATTCCCATCTGACTTACTGGGCTTTAACCAGATGTAAAATTTCCTCTACAGAAAGCTTATTGCAGACTGAGGCTTTATATGTTTCTGGATATTTCACATTACTATAACAATAAAGTTGCAGTCTTAGGCTCAGAAAGTCGCTGAAGTACAGAATTCTGGAAGGTGAGAGGGTGTTACAGGAATCCATTCCCATGTGCTGACTCTATTCTTATAATCTTTTACGAAGCATCTGCTTCTAGCTGCACTCAAAGACAGGATATTACTAGATATTAGGTCTGACCCAGCACTGCTATTCTGACATTCTCTTGTAAATAATTTTTATTTTTAAGACCTCAAAGTAAGATCCTGTCTTATAGTAATAAATTTGTATTTATCAGTGCCTGATATCCAAGGCCATTCTCAACATGGGACGAATGTTTCATAGTGGTGCCTTCATTTCAGTTCTTCAAAACCAGACCTTTGTTTATGTGGCTCTTCAAACAAGGATGAACTCTTTTTCTTTGTGGCTTTAATCACTGTGCGATATTGATTCAGCCATGTATCAACTGTAGTTAAAAGTTATTTCATGTGACTATGGGACTTGCCCTTTTTTTCCCACTGATGTCCTTGCCACAGGAACATATTCACACAGGATCATGACATGCTATTATTCTTTTTTACAAAATGAGATTTCAGCAACACTTCCTTCATTTTCCCTGGCTTCAGGTGAATATTGTTTTGCCAATTTCTTCATAAAAGGCTCATGGTTTGTTTGTTATTTGGGCTGCTTACAAGGTTGACACTATTCATTATTTAAAAGAGTCAATGCTGTATCTCTGAGATCAGGTTCATCAAGACTTATTCTGACAACTGTGTGATTGCATGCCATCTTTCCAGACTGCCTTCTACTTCTTCTTTTTTTTTTTTTTTTTTTTTTAATTCCTCCACTAATTAAAACTACCAGGGTGTTCTCTGAGTTCAATTCCTGCTTGGGTTAACAATTTCCAAAAAATCTCTTTACTCAATAGTAATTTCACTGTTAATCTGAATAGTGAAGATAACGCTAAAATGATGGTACTCCTCCAGATGAGACATTCTGAGCTGGAAGATCTTTTATACACACACATAGATCTTTCCTCTTTCAGCAAGAAGATTAATCAGAACTAAATATTTTCCAGTTGTCTATTTAGATTATCCTTCAGTAACAAATTTACATATATATACATACATATGCATATGCACACAAATATAAGCATACTTTTTGTGTGCATGAAACTGTTACAAAGTTATAGACTCTGCAACAGCAATTTTTCCGATGATTCATAAACATTCTGGTTCACTAAGATGAATAATTTTTAGGGCAGAACTTAAAAAATTGTATACATAACACTTTTCATCCTCTGACTAAATTCAAGCTTTGTGTTAGAAACTGTATATACTTATTTGTGTGTAAGATACTTTTTTCCTTTCTTTTTAAATCTGGGTCAATATGGCCATGCTGTCTTCATTCAGTGTTGCAAACATTTCTTATTTCATAAAGAGACCTTTTAAATTTTAGGTAACTTGCATATTCTTAAAAGCTAGGAAAATGAGTTGTAATTACCATGTAGATTTACAGACATTAGTAGGAGACTTTGGTCTCCTACTCCTGCTGATTCATGCTAATCAGGAAAAAGAAGGGATATTATTAGTAATAATCTTGAACTCTATGTGGAAACAAGAAATAACATGACATCATTGGGTCTTCTATGTTAGGCATGAATAGCATGTAGCAATGCCTAGGTTAAAAAAAAGGAGGAGATACTTTTATAAGATCCTTCCTGTATCTTCAGTAATTCAGAATGATTAGACCGATACTCAGCTTCATGCTAGATAGTCGTTCTCGTGTTCAAGATAAAGATTAAATTTCCCCTTTTGCTACAGAGTCACAAAATCACAAAGAATAGCTGAGGTGGGAAGAGGCCTCTGGAGATTGTCTTGTTCCGCTCAAAGCTGGAGTTGATAGTTAGCCAGATTTTAGTATTATGAAGACCATGTAAATTTTGTGTAAGAGTGCAGTACCTGACCAAGGTGAATACCTGACAAAATTGTAAGTACATTATTCAAATCCTGTTGCGTTTATTAATCATGCTTGTCATCTCATCTTTCACGAGCCCATGTTGGCCTATCTTCATTTCATTGTATTTGCATTACATGTTCATCATATTTGTTTGAGAGTGAGGTCAAGCAAACCAGCTTATACTTACATGCATACTCCATTTTACTGTTTTAAATATTGCTAATTTTTTTTTTTTTCATTTCTTGGTGATGTGAAATTAGTAAAATTCAAATTACCTTTTAGGGTTAAGTTTTCAACTTGCCTGACTTTAGAATGCTGATTTTTTTTAAGTTTCCATTTACATATGCAGATGCAGACTTAGCAGTTCTAAACAGGGTTGTGGTTTCCCCACCAGTACCAGCCAGAGCAGTGTGCGGGTTTTAAATCCTGTGACACACTTTTATAGCTCTGACTTGCCAAGGAAAGCTCAGGCAACAACATCACTACAGAAACTGAGGAATTAGAAAAGTAATATAAAACCACAGTACCTTATTTTTACCTCATCTTGTTTTCATGTCAGAGAGCCATTGTGTTCCCCCTTCCCTAACAGTAATATCCATAAAATACTTTGAAGAAAAATATCAGACCTTGTATCCAGCTGTAAACTTCCCAAGGGAAGTGTTAACCATTAAAAAAAAAAAAAATAAAAAGAAAGTGAGAATGTGGAAGTTTCCATGTTTTGTAATTTCTGCTGCTTTTGACTTATACATCATTACTTTTTCTTGTATTTCCCAGAGCATGTAGAAGTTAATTCTTTAAGAAGGTGTTCCTACTTATTTTCTCATATTAGGTCGATATAGAATAAATTAAAATAGCCACTCTCATCGACATCTGAAAATACGGAGATGCTACTGACAGGAAGTCTAATCTTTGTTAGGTTGAAGGAATACAAAATCTCAGCTGTGGTCTCTGGGTCATATCTAGCTTGGTTCCACAGTGACCTTAAGTCATTATCACCTGGCAGGTGTCTTCTGACCTATGGGAAATCAGTTTGTTTTCAAATTCCACCTCCCATAAGAGGCTAGACCTCTTATGTATCTACATCCTGGACGCGAGGCTTGTCAGCTGAGCAGACAGGTTGAGAATTGAGGGAGCATGGACGCTGAACAACAACTTTGCTCTTTTAGAAATGGCTTCTTCATAGCAGAAATGAAACATGGTGATGGAAACTACATATAAAAAGCTTACTGAAAACCTGGACAATCCTTTTCCTTTGGATAGGCAGGAGAGGCAGGTTTCTAGCGCTGCCATTAAAAATCACACTAAAAATGTCACCGTATGAAGGAATGCAAATTCAGGGCTTAAGGGGAGAAGGGAGAACTAATGGCCTTTCTATTTGTTTTAGACTGATTTTGAAAATGTGAGGGAACTGCTTCAGAATTAAATTGCCCCATCCTAAAAAAGCTAATAATCACCAACTGCTATTGAAGCACTTAATTCTAATTAACTCCTCATTAACACTCAATTAGGATGCCACTCCACATATACCCAATAGGAAAAAATAAATGAGATGAACAATTGATATTCTGGGCTACTGTATAGGCTTTTTTCCATAAAGCTGTGTTCAGCATTAAGAGTGTCTCATCTGGGAGTGTCAGAAATCACCTCAATGTTCTCTCTGTGTTGATCAGGATAGATTTTTCTGACATTTCTGAAGGAAATGTTATCTCAATTCAGCATATTCTCACTTTATGAAAGAATCAGGTATTTTAAAGTCAATTTTAAACTCTGACAAACTGTTATGAATTTAAGATTATAATGAATTGTTCTCTAAATTGGAGGGATATTGCATCAATTTCAGTTCATTGTGTTTTACATATGGATGGAAAACAAAGTGCTTTTGAGAATAAGCACTGAAGTTACACTGTTAATTTAATGAACCTTCCCTTCTGATACAGTTTGGCATTGTCTGTACATGTCTCTACAATATTTCTAGCTCCGGTGATTTTACTGTGAAACTCATAATGTATCATGTCTTAAGCCACAGCCACTGGAATCAAATCAGCTTTTACTTGTTAAAGTAAGTGTCTGTCCCTCATGTTGGTAAACAACAGTTTGTAAACTGGTGAAATAATAAACAGGGATTACTAGTTGAGGGGGTGGAGTGGGGGTGACAGTGAGGATGAGGAGGTGAGAGAGGTATTGTTGTCTTCATAATTTTTAAAATCAAACCCATGTTGGTTTTGGGTTAGTTTTTTTTTTTAGAAAAGGGGACATGTCATGGTACTTTTGGGTTAGTAGTATTTGTCTTACACCTGCACTGAAGTAATATTTATAGATTTTTTTTTTGCTTTGGCTTTTGTTTTATTCAGTGGTAACCATGGTTTTGGAAATCTTCATAAACATCACTGGATTCCATTTTACATTGTTTCAAAGAGAAAGTCTTTTATTCTGAATTCAACTTCTCAAAAATCATGAAGCTTGAAGACTTCATACTGCTAGAAGTCTTGTGGCTCCATCACTGTCGCATATGAAACAGATTATCATGTTATTACATGAATCATATCTATGGATAGGTGACTGCTGATATCCTAATACATGACACAGATATATCACTGTCAAATTATAGATTATAGATTATAGATGTGAATAAATATTCACATGTAAATATTCACAATTAACATGTATAACCTATATCTACCTACTTTGATAGCTGTGGAAATATACACTGACATCTTATCAATTTCACGTCTTATCAAATGCATCATAATGGGTGAAAAAAATCAATTTCATGTTCGGGAATATCAGTGTTATTAAAGATGTTTGTTCGTTTCCTGAAACAGTTTTTTAACTCAGTGATTACTGAATACGTTACTCCTGTGAGCCAACAGCAGAATTTCTCACAATCCATCATACAACGTCCTAATTTAGTTATCATCATCAAGTCCTAATTTAATTAATTAATTACATCTTGCTAGCTGTGGACACTTTGCAGAGCATACCACCAGACTACCAGAACCATCAAAAAAACCATGTAGGAAGATCTGGAACGACTAGTCTGTAAAATGTGATAATTCTGACAGAGAATTCAAATTTATTTCATTCAAAAACATAGAATCATAGAATGGTTAGAATTGGAAGTGACATTAAAGATTTTCAAGTTCCCCCCGCCATGGGCAGAGACACCTCCCACTAGACTAGGTTACTCAAACCCCCATCCAGCCCGGCCTCGAACACTTCCGGGGATGGGGTACCCACAACTTCTCTGGGTAACCTGTTATTCTGTGCTTTATACTGTACATGGAGTCTCAGAGATGTGGTGAATACAAATAAAGTTGAAAGATCTTCCCATTTTCTTTGTGGTTTTCCTGTAATTCTTCACCAAAATTCTATATACCCCCTGTTTTACGTACTCTACTAGTATCTAGAAATAGATCTTCTCACAACAATTCCCATAATAAGGACAAATTTTCTAACCAGATGGACCTATCCAACAGGCTGGAACCGCATTCTACAAGGACTATTAATCAATTGAGTCTGTTATGATTAGATAATTAATATAAGGAAAAGCACTTGACAAAAAGAGTGGATTTTAAATTTTTAATAATGTATCATGAATTAGCTAACAGAATTTAATGGGGAGCTCAGCTTCCTACCGTCCATATTTCCTGAAAAAATTAACAGTCCGAACATTTTCAGTGGCTGTTAGCAATATTTAATCGTACCATTTCCTGCTCTTAATTTGAAGCATAGTGAAACATTTTCATGGGGTGTCAAGCATGGAAATGCATTAGTTGTCTCAGCAGATACGTACTTATATTTAAAAAAAAAAGAATCTGCCAGATGGTATATTTTTCACAGCTGCAGAAATCTTTCAGTGCTATACGTTTCTCCTTTTCCTCATAACCATTTGAAACTCATTTACCTATGAATCGCTCCATCTGAATTCCAGTAATCTGAGCCAGCTACACCGGTGCAGACCTCGAGGATGGTGTGAATTTGGTTCTGTCAGCTTTTCCACTAAGCAACTCCTCTGACAGCAGCCTTGATTTGATGGTGTAATTGCCCAACCATACAGCTGTGACTTAAATATGTGCCCAAAGTCACGGTCAAATGGAAAGGCCCCTGAGACCTCTTAATTCTCAAAGAATTATGAATTTTGTAATTTGGTGTGTTAAACTGTGTACTTACTATGGTTTTGCTCTGTCTGAACTATATACCTCTTTCAGCATTGCAAGATTATTTTTTTTTTTCATATACAAATATAAATTGTGGAAGCTATAAAAAAGGATTACTTATTTACTACAATACTTTATAAGCCGTACACTTACGGCTACAAATAGTGTTAACTTGTATTAGCCCACAGTCTGATGCTGTCACTATTTCAGAATGGACCATTTGAGGCAACTACTGTATAATCCTACACCCTGTTATTTGGGGACTTTTGTTTGGCTCTGTTTTTTTAAGCAGCAAAATTTATAATCCAAAATCTTGTCTATGTAGCAGAAAAAAACCAACCATGACCTGGTACAGGCTGAAAGCTCATGGTAGACAGTGAAGTGAAAGGATAAGATATTTTTCCTGTGGTCTCGTGTGATGTGCAGACCGGAATATAGGGGTATTTCAGTGTCAGGTGCTCAGGAAGCACAGCATGCCCATTTTGTATGTATCTTTCCTAAACTACAGTGTTGTCTCTATGCTTGCATAGGTTATTCCTGAATGTAACAGCTCAGCTTTCAGTCCAAGTTACTGACCCATGTGAATTACTGAGTAAGCAGGCACAGAAGACACGCGCACATGATTGAAAAGATATGTAGTGTCTGTAAGGTCTTCAGCTCATTTCAGGAGCAAATTGCATTTCTGATATTGTTTTCTATAGTACATTGGAATTTGCAGAGTCTAATTAAAGTACACAACTTTATTGATATGATATCATGGCAATAAAGTTGCATTTCTGTGTGTAAATTATGACACATATAGACTGTGATCAAACTCATCGTGTCAGATTGCCCTTCCCAAACAGATACTAAAAACATATTCTAATGTAATCATAGAATCATAGAATGGTCAGAGTTGGAAGGGACCTTAAAGATCATCAAGTTCCAACCCCCCTGCCATGGGCAGGGACACCTCTGACTACAGCAGGTTGCTCAAAGCCCCATCCAGCCTGGCCTTAAACACTTCCAGGGATGGGGCCTCCACAACTTCGCTGGGTAACCTGTTCCAGTGCGTCACCACCCTCACAGTAAACAACTTCTTCCTCATATCTAATCTAAATCTCCCCTCTTCCAATTTAAAACCATTACCCCTTGTCCTATCACTAGACTTCCTGACAAAGAGTCCCTCTCCAGCTCTCCTGTAGGCTCCCTTCAGATACTGAAAGGCTGCTCTCAGGTCTCCCCGGAGCCTTCTCTTCTCCAGGCTGAACAGCCCCAGCTCTCTCAGCCTGTCCTCACAGGAGAGGTGCTCCATCCCTCTAATCATCTTAGTGGCCCTTCGCTGGACCTGTTCCAACAGTTCCATGTCCTTTC
>VZSF01002917.1:442875-472533 GCA_013398295.1 Chionis minor
ACAGAGGTGAGACTGACTGGCCTATAGTTTCCTGGGTCCTCTTTTTTTCCTTTCTTGAATATCGGGGTTATGTTCCCCTTTTTCCAATCCACAGGAATTTCACCAGACTGCCATGATTTCTCAAATATGATGGAAAGTGGCTTCGCAACTTGGTCCGCCAGCTCCTTCAGGACCCGGGGATGAATTTCATCAGGTCCCATGGACTTGTGCACTTTCAGGTTGTTCAGGTGGTCTCGAACCTGATCTTCTCCTACTGTGGGCAGTTCTCCATTCTCAGAGCCCCTGGTTTTACCTACTGTGACTTGGACAGTGGAGTTAGAGCCCTTGCCAGTGAAGACTGAGGTAAAAAAGTCATTCAGTACCTCAGCCTTTTCCATATCCTGGGTGGCCAGGTCTCCCGTTTCCTTCCGGAGAGGGCCCACAGCCTCCCAAGTCCTACCCTGGGACTTGTAATACGAGACTGTCACTGATATCAGCATAAGATGATCAGCTAGAGTCTTTGTTGCCAAGCGTGGAATAAAAACCAGTTAAAAAAAGGGCCCTGGGAGCCACCGTCAGCTTAGATCTGCTCAAGGAGAAGCACATATAGGAGTAAGGGTACATGTTCTCCCTTCTCCTCTATACACTGTTTCTAACAGCACAAAGGTGCCCTTAAAGTTCATTTCCACAGAAGGAGCGATAGGAAATGCCTGAGACCCAACAAAGTAAAAACCAACAATTGAACTGGTTGCACTCACCTCCCTCTCACCAGCAACCCTGTAGTAGCCGCCTGGCAGCTGCTTTCCAGTGGTCCATCAGTGCACAAAGTACTTTTAGGAACCAGCTCATGGGCTTCATGAACAAAAGAAGGTCCATTTCTTTAGGCCCTCTTCTTTGCACATTATGGCACTCATTATGCAGGCACTGCACAGATGACCCAGTCTTGCAGGGGACCAAAAAGGCCTCCTTCCCCACTAAAAATACAGAATTCAGTTTACCTAGCTGGAAGGTCTGCATATTGCTGATCTTTATCACTCCTAGTTTTTACGCTTTAAACCTGTTCATTAAATGTGATACAAGATCACAATTTACATTTCCTGGCACTCAGCTTGGAGAGTCTGGAGGGACCTGGAGTACTGTGTCCAGCTCTGGAGTCCTCAACATAGAAAGGACATGGAACTGTTGGAACAGGTCCAGCGAAGGGCCACTAAGATGATTAGAGGGATGGAGCACCTCTCCTATGAGGACAGGCTGAGAGAGCTGGGGCTGTTCAGCCTGGAGAAGAGAAGGCTCCGGGGAGACCTGAGAGCAGCCTTTCAGTATCTGAAGGGAGCCTACAGGAGAGCTGGAGAGGGACTCTTTGTCAGGAAGTCTAGTGATAGGACAAGGGGTAATGGTTTTAAATTGGAAGAGGGGAGATTTAGATTAGATATGAGGAAGAAGTTGTTTACTGTGAGGGTGGTGACGCACTGGAACAGGTTACCCAGCGAAGTTGTGGAGGCCCCATCCCTGGAAGTGTTTAAGGCCAGGCTGGATGGGGCTTTGAGCAACCTGCTGTAGTCAGAGGTGTCCCTGCCCATGGCAGGGGGGTTGGAACTTGATGATCTTTAAGGTCCCTTCCAACTCTGACCATTCTATGATTCTATGATTCTATGACCTGACAGATCCTTTCTGGGGCTTCTGCAGCCAGAGGAGCTTCCAGGCATTCCCAGCTCTTTGCCTGTGAACAACGTTTATCTGCTAAGTTGCGTTGCCTCCACAGTGTTCCAGACTTTGCAGTGAACACGTTGCCTTTCCTCTGAGTCATAAGTACATTCCTGTTGAGGCTTGCACTACAGAAATGTTGTCTCTGCCAGTGTATTTACTCAGTTGTTTGGGTATCTGTAACTGCTGCAACCATAACATTTTGACCTATGATCCTCATTCAACAGTCAAGTGAAGATTCCAGATTGCAGGGACCATAAGAAATCTTAGAAGGCTCCATTCTAAAACATACTTTGTCAAAACAAATGCCAACAAAAAACCATAAAAGTGAAAAGTTGATTTAAAGTCTTTGGTCAACATGCCAGAGTCAGGTAAATTTTGTGCACTCATTTCTGTCTCCACCCAAGACAAGTAGTTATTACAGCAGCTACTACTTTTCTCATTAATGCTATTGTGCATCTAATACTCAAAATACCTTTAGTTCTCATTAACCTCAGGAGAAATCTGTGATTTAAGCGAGCTTACTTGGAGATTCATTTGGCAGGATAAAATCCTAGTGTGGGGGTTTTGGGGATGGTGCTGGGTTTGTTTTTTCTAAATCCCTCGTGTGTTTTTCAAATAAGATTTAAAATTAACAAAAATGGGAAGACAATAATTTTGGAGACAGTAAGAATGTCTCAGGTCACTTAGGTTTAGGGAAAATCTGGAGTAGTTTTCATTCATAGTTTTATTTTATTACTTAAAATTACTAGAAATACAGTAAAATCAAGTTTGTAGGGAACTTCAACTCCAATTTCAGTGAAAACAATAAAAATCAAACCTATTGATTAAAGTGGGATTTTGAATAATACATTTTTTTCATTTTAAATTGTTCACTGACAGTAACCTATGCTATCACTATGAAATGTGTCCCTATCTTTTCAAAATGAAAGATGAGCTACATGTCTTAACAGGAATCTTGACAAATAACATACAGTTAGCTGTTGCTTAACATAGAGTAACCATGCCCTTGTCCATCACTAATCTGCCTTTGCAATGTTGCGTAACTGTGCCTGGGAAAACATGAGAGCACAAGGCACGCCCAAGCAAGAAATTAAAACCGTGAGCAAATTAGCTTCTGCTAATCATTGCACAAGAACAAATTTAGAAAGCGTAATGATTTGAACTCATCAAAGGAAATCTCTGAAATTCTGTTCCCTTGGTGGGGAGAGGGAGATGGAGGAAAAATATTATTAAAAATAAAAAAAACCCCAAACCCAAAAACTTAAAAGCCTAGCTGTATTTAATTCTTCACTTAGTGGCATAAATAACACTGCTGAACACATACTTCTGTAGACCACTGTGTCCAAATGTGACAGACCCAGAAGGAGCTTGATGCATTTCAGGGAAGGGGAACTGTGCAGGTGCCTTGAACTTCCCAAGCTGGAATGACTAAATTGGTGGCAAGCTCATACAGGTCAGCTGAGGAGTGGCTCTGTCTCCTTCCTACCTATTGCCTCAGGCCCTCTGCAGTCAGAAATTGCCGGGTTAGGAACGTCCTGGGCATTTCCTTCACACTGAAAGCTGACAAAGAGCTGCCATTGGAGCTGATTTTTTAGCGATCGGCTCAACTTCTGGCTGCAATGATATGGACAGTAGGCTTAGGGTAAGGGAAATTTTCAAACAAGATCTATGTCTCACTGAGGTAATAAGAAAATACCTGTTTTTAATTCTTCTCAGCAAACTTCTTGATTTGAGGGTAGGAAATATAGTTAATATAATATACAATGACCATCCACAGTTCCTGAATTAACTTA
Organism: Chionis minor; assembly: GCA_013398295.1. Classification (NCBI taxonomy): domain Eukaryota; kingdom Metazoa; phylum Chordata; class Aves; order Charadriiformes; family Chionidae; genus Chionis; species Chionis minor. The sequence continues at coordinate 446,355 of VZSF01002917.1, forward strand.
CCTTCTAACCTTAAATGAGACTCCATAAAGCTATGAAGCTACCATAATGTCACTGGTTCAGATCTTTGTAACTTAAGACAACAGTAGAAAGTTATACAGGGAAATGAAAATCCCACCTAGAAGTGAATCTAAGTCAAGTACATCTGAGTAACCACAGGCATTTACAGATTAGGAGTTGACATCTGAACCAGTGGTCTAGACTCCACTGACAGTGAAGAGAAATAGGTATTTCTAGGTGCCATTCATTATTTCCTAACACAGATTTACAAAACTGACATGATAAACTGTAGTTTCAGTGTTTGCTTCTCCCCATAGACTACACCAGGAGGCTAAGGCTACTTTCTGGAATGTAGGTGTTTCTGTAAACATGTAACGTTAGGTGATCATGAGATCCATCTCCAGTGAAGGAGGCTTAGTTTGCTGAGCTTGCTGTCCATTTTCTTTATTATGTACTTGGGGGTTGTTCACTTCAATTTTTTTTGATGGCATGTTAAAATAGAAAATGTTTCAGAACTCCATGTCTTATTCTGGAAAAACAGTGAAACAGAAGAGCTATTACACTCATTTTAGCCATCTTGCATTACTTCAGGTAGAGATTACATTTTCATGGCTACTTGGTGTTCACAGTGCAAGGCATGGCCATCACACTCAGTTTTGAGCTCTGCAACCTCCTGTTTGATTTACACATGTATTAAAAAGTGAAAAATTATAACCATTAAAATGCATAAACAGTTGCATTATTACTGAAAGAAAATAGGAAAAAACCCCAAACAAACCCTACATTTCTCCGTGTATCTGAGTCATACAAAACACAAAAATTCAATATTGTTAAAATCTCTGTGGCTGTAAAAAGAAATGTTGTTCTCAGTAGTGTGGGGGGTTTTTTCTGAAAATTTGTCCAGCCACATGCCATATCTTTTCCCAGTCAAGCTCTTCAAAACCAAGCATCCAGCTCCAGTGAATTTTCACAACCAAGCAAAAACAATGAAAGAAAGGTTTAAAACAGAAAGTTGACATGCACTGTCTGGCACTGCTATTACAGGTTTTGTAGTATATTTTAAGAGTTGTTGGAAATTACTTCATTATATCATTTTTTTCCTTTTTATATCTTTGAGCTGAGTTTTTGACAGACATATTAACATTCCCTTTGTTCATATTTGAGTGCTGAATTATCTTTAATTGCCATGAACATTCTGCCTGCATGAAAGAATTAATAAACCACTACTGTCAACTTTTGCATACATATGTTCTGCTTACACATGAGGTATCAAAGACTGAGAAGAGGAAAAATTTACTGTAAATAAATTAATATAAATGGACCCTGGAGCCTTTTAGAATATAGAATGGAATGCAAGTTAAGAAAAAATATTCATTTTCGCCTTGGGCTTTTCAGAATTTTCAACTTATTTTATCACATGTCTAAGGAAAAGAAACAAATTTAACATTTCCACTCATTGGACAAAATCATATATTATACTTTCTCTGGGACAGAAATTGTTTTTCAAGCTGGACTTTGCGGGGGGAAGAAATCATCTTACAAATCCCCTTCTGTTATCATGAGCAAAATATTTTAAACAAAACTTCTCTTGGTCTACCATAAAACATTTTTTTATTGTTTAAAAAATAACCAATATTCATATTATTCAAATACTAGTTACTTATTCAAATAATAGTTACAGGTTATTATACAAATACTAGTTACATGTACTTAACCATGCCACATGAGGAGGTCCTCACATGCAAGTTGCATGAAAATATAAAATACAAAATTGATTACATGATAGTCTGGCTGTGTTGACCTGTTTGGATTGCTTGCCAGGAATAATACAACACTTTCACAAGTTGCCTGAAAGAACAAATTGTAAGCCCAAGCTCAAACTCATTCCTTACTTCAAGACACAGCAGAAGTAAAACTGCGAGCAGCCACTCTTCTGCATCTGCATCTGCATCTGCACGTAGAAGGGTTCAGTAGCCACACACTACACAGGGTAAGAAGTGGAATGGTATTTGAAATATCTGTACAACATTCTATTTTTAATGTACCAGAATCAAATTAACTTAGGTAATAGCTTTCATATTATATCTATTACTTTGAGTGCCTACAGGCCATGTAACTTTGTTAGGCTTCGCTGGCATGTCATAATCTTCCTTAAGTCCAAATGCGTGATTTTTGTTCTTAAAAAAATTGTTGGAAATTGTAGTTTCAAGAGAAAGGAAAGTATGTATCCATTTAGTTAAATTACAGCAAATAATTTCACCTGAGAAATTTAAAACTTCAGAATGAAAATTTACTCTTTAATGGGTTTTGCTAAAAAGTTTGTTATGCTGAATATTTATTTTTTTTATTTTCAAATCATATTTAGTCTGACACAATTAATGAATAGCAAAAACCACTTTATTAACCATTAAATGACAGATCAACCCTGAACTATTTCTCTGACCAATTTTTCGGGTCAACTACTAAGCCAAAAAAAAAAAAAAAATCTCTTTACACAGATATAAGCAGAACGTATAATAGCATTGTGTACAGCAAAGCTAAATATTTTTTCCTTCCAAAGATTACCACCTCTCCCTTCTTCCTCCTTTTGTCCTCTTCTTCATACATACGGGTATACGTAGCCTCCGTGACCTGCGCAAGCTGTACTGGTGCTGCAGAGCAGAGGCTGTATCCGTAGCTGCCATTATCTTTCACCTGGTGAAAGTCCACTCGGCATATGTGACAGTGTGCTGGATCGTGGCCTTCCAGAACATCTCTGAGGCATCCTTGTAAGTACGCTTCACTACCCCCTGATAAGCCACCAGGCAGAAAGCTGGCTGAGGGATGTCTTGGACATGGTCTCTCAGATCTTCCTCTGCTGTTTCAACTCCTTTCCTGAGACAGTTACTGTCTTTTGTCCACAGTGTAGTTTTCCAGTGTGCTAGTTAGCAACAGAGAAAGTCCCTCCGACTCACCACTTTCCTGTGCAGCAGAAAGGTGACCTCAAGGACTATGCTTATACGACTGGATAAAACAGAAGGAGGACAGAAACAAGTACTGGATTCTTGTAATCCGTATTAATTACCAGCAATCTCACTAGTACAGCTATGGTTCCTGACACCCAGAATGCTCCCAGACAACCCTGGACACAGTTAGGTACAATAGCATCTTTTTTTGGGCCATTGTTCCCTCCAGGGCTTTATCCCATGGTACTCTGCCAAGCAGATCCCTGAAGAGGCCAAAGTCGGTTCTCCTGAAGTCCAAGGTAGCAAGCTTGCTTTGCGCCCTCCTTGCTGCCCTAAGGATCTTGAATTTCACCATTTCATGGCCACTGCAGCCAAGGCTGCCCTTGAGCTTCACATTCCCACCAGCCCCTCCTTGTTGGTGGGAACAAGGTCCAGCATGACACCTCTCCTCGTTGACTGTTCTATCACTTGGAGAAGGAAGTTATCATCAACGCATTCCAGGAACTTGCTGCACTGCTTATGCCCTGCTGTGCTGACCTTCCAACAGATACCTGGGTTGTTAAAGTCCCCCATGATGACCAGGGCTTGTGAATGTGAGGCTGCTCCTATCTGTCTATAGAGGGCCTCATTCGCTTGGTATTCCTGGTCAGGTGGCCTGTAGCAGACGCCCACTGTAATGTCACCTGTCCCTGCTCTGCCTTTAATCCTGACCCATAAGCTCTCAGTTGGCTCCTCATCCATCCCCAGGCAGAGCTCCATGCACTCCAGCCAGTCATTGACTGAGGGCAACACCACCTCCTCGCCTTCCCTGCCTGAAGAGTCTGTATCCTGTCTATTCCAACACTCCAGTCATAGGAACCATCCCACCACATCTCCGTGATGCCAATAAGATCATAGCCCTGCAGGCTTTTGCATCTCTCTAACTCTTCTTGTTTGTTCCCCATGCTACCTGCATTTGCATAGAGGCATTTAAGTTGGGCCCTCAATGAGGCTAACTTATTGGCTGAAGTAGCTAGTTTTACTTTATGCTGCACTCATATATATGCACACATACCCACATATATACATATGCATATACATATATGTGTGTGTGTGTATATTTATACAAATAAACACACATATGCATAAACACCTGTTCTCTGCTACTTGGCCTCTGAGCCTACCACAGGCTCTAGCCTGTCTAGGTTAATAACCCAGACTGAGAGATTAAGCACTTTCTACGCCACAAAAACAAATGTGCTTTTAGACTCATTCATGGTCTATGTAATGTAAGTTCCTGTCTTTGGAGTGTTTTCAAGGAGAAAGGGGGGAAATCTCTGTAACAAACACAAGATAAATTAGTTTTGGTTTGGTTCTTTTTGTTTTGTTTCATTTTGTTTCTCTTCTTACACTGAAGCCTTTCTCACTTTCCCATTATAGATGGATAAGTGCTAAAAATATAAACACTTGAATGATAATTCATTTTACCTTTATTTAGTACTTTTTTCCCAAGTCTCAGTCCCATAACAAGATTTGCTATTTGAGCACTTTATCCATGATTGCAATAGGAGCAGAAGAGACCCCTAGGCAGAAAAAGAATGGATACATCCATTCAACACAAAATGAAACCTGGTGGTTTTACACATTTTAAATAATTAGAACAAAAACTTGCATTAAGTATAGTCACTTCTGAAAGTGGAAGACAAGGAAATATATAATACTGCTGTCTGGAAAACGGGATATTCTGTAGTTAGGTTTTACTTGTCTGTGTGTGTTTTCACGTTTTGCTTTATTTTGCATTATTACTTAGATTTGCACTTCCCTGCCTCCCTCATCTTCACTGACTTTTCATTTATTTCCAGTTCTCTTTGGAACATGTACATTGTCTCCCTTGCCAGAATCTCTGAATTTCTTTGAATCACTGTTACATTAAACACTAAAATTACCAGCGAGACCAAAAAAGACCAAGCTCAAAAGCAGCAAACCCATAGTCAATCATTATTTTAGAGTAGTTACAATGCTCTACACAGTAACTCAATACCTTCAAGACATTAGCAAGGATACAATTTTTGATCCAACTTTTGAACTGTTATTAAGTCAGGGTCAGGAGTCTTTGAAACACATTCTTTTCTTCCAGAAGCATATAGTGCTGTGCACTAATTAACTTTTTACTGTATTATTTGTCAGGTTATCAGTTATTTATGAGAGTATCAGCATTGATAATCTTCTGAAGTATAGGTCACCGTTACTTAATTATGCATTATCAAATCTAAGATTAATTTCTACAAAGTGAAACAAAGCCTTCACAGCAGACACACATCTTTGAGCTTAAAGTAAACATGCATACTTGGGGCAGACTAGTTATGGTGGTTTTGGAATATATCCACCCTGGGCTAGGGACACACCTAATTCACAGCAAACACCTCCTTCATAGTTCTGTGTTTTTAATGAAGTTATTCTATTTATGGTTTACTCTATTTAGGTTCTTCAATCATCTTCCATATTGCAGCATAACTGGTCTTAAACTTAGATTTGTTTATATTTCTGGCTTGCCTGGCAAAAGAGGTCAGCATATTAAGTGTGCCTTTCTGTAAAAGCACCTAACACCCAGGTGAGTCAGCAGCACAGCTCTGCAGCTCTGGGTGACACACTCAGACCTGATGTGGTATAAAACTGCTGGTCTACTGAGTATTGCAGCTCCAGTTGGAATAGAAAAAATGAACCTTATTTCTTTCATGAACCGAAGCTAAAGACCAAAGAAGAAGATAATGATAAAACAAAAAGCTTCAGTGTAAGCATTGTTAAGAGTCAGAAAAGAGAATGGTTGCTGAGAGAGAGAAGGTACTCTAAACATCAAACGAACATTTATGTTATTTTTGGCTCTGCTAACACAAACCAATCCCAGAGGTAGACACCAACTCCAGTGTAGCTTGTAATACCAGTTCTACAATCCGGGATTACCACTGATTCTGCGTGGAGCGCATGGAGTTTAGCATAACACCTTGCTGTGTCTTTGTGTGCTGTGCTCCAACTGTTCTAGCAGAATCATTATCTTTATTAGTTCTAACATTCCCTAAACATTTTCACTGCCTCATCTATTTTATGACTCTTGCAGTGAATATATTCCATTATGATAAGTAAAGCAGAGGTATTTAGAGAAGTATTTATGGATTAAATTCGATTAAAATTTTAAGAAGTGGATATTTCTAACAGTGCTTGTTTATTGTATGAGAAATACCAGTCACAACAACAAAACCAGGAAGAGCAGAATGCACCAGCTCCAACTGCCTCGTACGTGTATTTCTTATTAAAACTTTGATAATAATTCTGCTAGATTCCAGTCTAAATACACATAAACAAGGCTGAATGTATGTAGACACACTGAAAACAACGGAGCTACAGTCATTTACACCATTTCAGCATTTATCTCATGTTGTGTTAACACGTCTCCTAGTGTTTTTTAGTCCTGACTTGGAACAGCAGGTGTTGTTCCACAACTCATGAATTATACCCAACCACATTTGTTTTCTGTTGTAAAATATTTTTCACTGAGGCATACAATGAGAGTAAAGGTAAATGAAACCTTAATAGCAATAATCTCATCTCAGGTAGAATGGCTTGAGTTAGAAGTAGCTTCACTGAAACCAATAGCACTGGTCTCCATTGCCTTGTCATGTAAGTTATATCTCTCCAAAGCAGAATGTGGACATTTTACACTCATTTAATACTGTTTCATGAAACAAGTTCATAACAAGGCAGGTCTGCCACAGTCTTTCTGTACTGCCTGTTGTTGGTTAACCCTGGTGGGCAGCTAAGCACCACACAGCTGCTCGCTCACTTCCTCACTTCCCCAACTCTCAGTGAGATGGGGAAGAATGAAACCAAGAAAAATTGGGGGTCAAAACAAACAAAAACACCCCCTACCACCAAAAAAAAAAAAAGTTTAGTAAGTGAAGGATAGGTAGAAGAAGAGAGAAGGGAAAAAACCTTGAGTGATGCAAAGGCAATCACTCGCCACCTCCCATGGGTAGATCAATACCCACACAGTTCGCTAGCAAAAGGCAGTTAATCTCCCTAACCCCCCTTTTTCCTTTTTATTGCCGAGCATTTTGTTATATGGTAAGGAATATCTTTTTCATTAGTTGGGGTCTTCTGCCCAGTTGTGTCCCCTCCCAACCTATTGCGCATCCCCCAGTCTATTCTCTGGGGTGGGGAGGAGTGAGAACCAGACAAGGCCTTGATGCTGTGCAAACACTGTTCAGAAAAAGCTAGAAGATTAGTGTGTTATCAGTACTGTTTTGGCCACAAATCTAAAATATAGCACCATGTAAGTTCCTATGAAAAAAGCTAACTCTATCCTAGCCAGACCCAGAACAACTGCCTTATTATAAAATTGAATAATTCTTCTGATTTCACTGTATTTAAGCTGGAATTATAATAACTGATGACTGAAATAAGAATCTAGTTTACATACTTCAATTCTTATCTCTGTGTTGTTCGAAACGGTGTTGCTTAAACTGTTATTTAAAAATAATTGTCATTTATTCTCTCTTCTCAGTTTAAACTACTATTAGCCAGTTTCTTATCAAACTGGAGAAGAATTACCACCTTCATGAGTGTTCCAAATCATCCTGGCACTTTTTCTGGAAAAAAACCTAGTCAAATATATGCGGTCATATATTATGTGTATACACTGCAAAAGAAACATATTGCACACTTCAATTTCTATATGCTTTAGAATTGATGAAGAAAAACCAGCAACTCTTGTGGCTTTAGATGAATGCACACATTCACAAAGACTATAATTTAAGTTAGTTTTCATGATATTTTTGGAACATGGGACACACTTTAGAATTCTGTGCTGTACTCTGAAGCACCAGTGACTGGTCTTCTCTGGAGGGCAAACTGGGCACATGGGCCCTCCCCAGCTGACTTCACGGACCTTCGGACATGAGCCATGCTGAGTAGAGAGGGACTATGATGCTAAGACAGGCCCCTCTCATTTCTAGCTATGAACACAAATTAGAGAGAGATCGGAACTGAATGTTGGGAACCAGAAAAATGGAACCAGAACCTCGGAGGAGCTGTTATTGTTGGTGGGGGCAGAGTGCTTTGAGTACATAGCAATTCTGCTTCCAGATCCTAACAGGGTTTTGTGGAAAGGCGTTGTTGACAAGCACTCCATCATACCTCTCACAGTACTTCCAGCTTCAGGGCTGTCTCACACAGTAGCAACTGTATTGCCTTTACAACTACAGCTGCATCACATCTCTGTCTCTGTGGAAGGCCAGCGGGAAAACTCCTGCAGCACTATTGCAAATGAGACTTAGATTTCAAATTGGTTACAGATTTCAGGAAACATTAACCATTGCAATGATTGTTACTTCTAATAGAAGAAACGAGGTCGGCTACAAAGGCACTACATTATTTTACATAGAAACACAGTACCTTTTGTCAGCGGATGGCCAGGGCCCAAAATACTCCTTAATTTTCTGTTTAAGTGGATTATTGTTGTTGCTCCCCAGCTTGAACAGAAGCCTGACGTCCATCAGACATTTTTACAAACTGTGATCAACATTGTGGAAGCCCTATGAGTTCCCTTTTTATTGTAGTTACGTAGAAATACTCTGGCCAGACTTTCACTACTACATGCTGCTCCTTTTTCTTTGACCAGTGCGTGCAGCTGTGATACAGTCTGCAGAATAAATAAAACCATCAAAAGAATTTGATATACATTTTAATTCGAANTCACTTCCCCAACTCTCAGTGAGATGGGGAAGAATGAAACCAAGAAAAATTGGGGGTCAAAACAAACAAAAACACCCCCTACCACCAAAAAAAAAAAAAGTTTAGTAAGTGAAGGATAGGTAGAAGAAGAGAGAAGGGAAAAAACCTTGAGTGATGCAAAGGCAATCACTCGCCACCTCCCATGGGTAGATCAATACCCACACAGTTCGCTAGCAAAAGGCAGTTAATCTCCCTAACCCCCCTTTTTCCTTTTTATTGCCGAGCATTTTGTTATATGGTAAGGAATATCTTTTTCATTAGTTGGGGTCTTCTGCCCAGTTGTGTCCCCTCCCAACCTATTGCGCATCCCCCAGTCTATTCTCTGGGGTGGGGAGGAGTGAGAACCAGACAAGGCCTTGATGCTGTGCAAACACTGTTCAGAAAAAGCTAGAAGATTAGTGTGTTATCAGTACTGTTTTGGCCACAAATCTAAAATATAGCACCATGTAAGTTCCTATGAAAAAAGCTAACTCTATCCTAGCCAGACCCAGAACAACTGCCTTATTATAAAATTGAATAATTCTTCTGATTTCACTGTATTTAAGCTGGAATTATAATAACTGATGACTGAAATAAGAATCTAGTTTACATACTTCAATTCTTATCTCTGTGTTGTTCGAAACGGTGTTGCTTAAACTGTTATTTAAAAATAATTGTCATTTATTCTCTCTTCTCAGTTTAAACTACTATTAGCCAGTTTCTTATCAAACTGGAGAAGAATTACCACCTTCATGAGTGTTCCAAATCATCCTGGCACTTTTTCTGGAAAAAAACCTAGTCAAATATATGCGGTCATATATTATGTGTATACACTGCAAAAGAAACATATTGCACACTTCAATTTCTATATGCTTTAGAATTGATGAAGAAAAACCAGCAACTCTTGTGGCTTTAGATGAATGCACACATTCACAAAGACTATAATTTAAGTTAGTTTTCATGATATTTTTGGAACATGGGACACACTTTAGAATTCTGTGCTGTACTCTGAAGCACCAGTGACTGGTCTTCTCTGGAGGGCAAACTGGGCACATGGGCCCTCCCCAGCTGACTTCACGGACCTTCGGACATGAGCCATGCTGAGTAGAGAGGGACTATGATGCTAAGACAGGCCCCTCTCATTTCTAGCTATGAACACAAATTAGAGAGAGATCGGAACTGAATGTTGGGAACCAGAAAAATGGAACCAGAACCTCGGAGGAGCTGTTATTGTTGGTGGGGGCAGAGTGCTTTGAGTACATAGCAATTCTGCTTCCAGATCCTAACAGGGTTTTGTGGAAAGGCGTTGTTGACAAGCACTCCATCATACCTCTCACAGTACTTCCAGCTTCAGGGCTGTCTCACACAGTAGCAACTGTATTGCCTTTACAACTACAGCTGCATCACATCTCTGTCTCTGTGGAAGGCCAGCGGGAAAACTCCTGCAGCACTATTGCAAATGAGACTTAGATTTCAAATTGGTTACAGATTTCAGGAAACATTAACCATTGCAATGATTGTTACTTCTAATAGAAGAAACGAGGTCGGCTACAAAGGCACTACATTATTTTACATAGAAACACAGTACCTTTTGTCAGCGGATGGCCAGGGCCCAAAATACTCCTTAATTTTCTGTTTAAGTGGATTATTGTTGTTGCTCCCCAGCTTGAACAGAAGCCTGACGTCCATCAGACATTTTTACAAACTGTGATCAACATTGTGGAAGCCCTATGAGTTCCCTTTTTATTGTAGTTACGTAGAAATACTCTGGCCAGACTTTCACTACTACATGCTGCTCCTTTTTCTTTGACCAGTGCGTGCAGCTGTGATACAGTCTGCAGAATAAATAAAACCATCAAAAGAATTTGATATACATTTTAATTCGAAGAGGAACAGTATTTGTAATCAGCTTCCACTGTACTCAACAACGAAAAAACCTCCAGCTCCCAAACTAGCCCTCTTTCCACTAGCCATGCACAATCCTTAGTCCCCTTCCTCCTGCCTCTCCCTCTCAGTCACAGACATCATAACTGTACCAGTCGCATTTCAAAACACATTCTCTAATTGGTCCCATTAACCATCACCAGTGAGACATTTAATTGCTGCTTCTTCAGTTCATCAACACGCTGGAATTGTGTTTCATTTAATCTATGTCAAACCCCCACGGAAAGTCCAGTTGCTACACTTCACTTTTCTGTTTATTTTCCAGTGCGGTATGTGTTATAATGCGCTGCATGCTTAGAATTCTCAGGTTATAAAGAACACAACCAAAATCATTGCTTAAAAGCTTTTGGTGATTGCTCATGCCTCTCAGTCCTAATGCATCAGTGAAATCTTTGGAAGAAAATTACAATGCATGGAGATTTTAGAAAATCCACATTGTTTATTTATTTATTTGCATATTAAATGTAGAAAATAATCTCACACGTTATTATTTCTATTGAAGCCAGAAATCTCTCATACTGTGCAGAAAAAGGGAAGGCAGTGTTACAGGGATTAATAATGCATCTAATATGAATCTCTTGGTAAAATTAAAGATGAAAGAAACAACATAAAAATAGCATGAAAGCTGAGACATCAAAACACAAAAGCATGGGCATTCTGAATTCAGACTGCCATTTCACTTTTATTACGGATCTTTTGTGCCTAGGTGTTGTAACAAAGAACTACACATATCCAAAGCACTTTTGTACCAAATTATTGCGCCCATTTATGTAAAAAAATAAATGTACAGTTCAAGAATGTTATTAAATACCCAATCACATACCAGTAACTTAGTAGTGCAGGAAGGTAATAGCACAATGTACTGCTGAGGCTCCCTGACACTTCATATTACAAATCTCTGTTTTCATAGCTTGTAATTTTGCAAAATATTAATGATTTGGGATGAAATTTTCTATGACAGATGCCTGCCTGGCGCTGTTTCTTTGGTGGGCAACATTCAATCAAAAAACTCAACCATTTGGGGGAATTGAATTAGGGGAAAATTAACATAAAAAAGTATTAGCTATCTCATTTTATAAAGCTGAACCATGCTTTGAAGCCCAGACATCACAACTGTGCTTTTTACCACCTTTTAAAAATACATAGAAATTTGACCAGTTCTAAACACTTGAAAATAAAATTATCAACTCATGCCTGTGTACTCTGGAAAAAAGCTTGCTAGAAGTTGTTTTGACCTAACACAGTTCTCAGTGCTGTGCACAGACCTGTTCATGTTCTAGGTCTCAGAGTGACTGAGGATGCTGCATATTGCTCAACCATGTGTGTGTCATCCCAACTGAATGAATGAGTGCACTGTAGCCCTCGTGGCTCCTGCACACCACAGGTCTGCACAACATTTGCTATAGCTTGCCCATTGCTAAGGGAGAAAGGTTGGATCAGGATGATGTTAACACCAACCTAGAAGGCAAGGAACCAGAATCTCCTGTGTGATTAATGGATATCCTACTGGCAAAAAGAGGTTCAGAGAGATCAGTGTCGAAATTACCCACTAAACTTGGTCATCTAATCTGAAATACCAAGCCCCGTCTTTATTTCTGGAATGCTGAGTTTCATACAGCTTACTGATAAGAGGTGTCTCCCACAGAACAACACAATAACAGGGTCATTTTTAGGGGACAGTGAGATCACTGCTGGTAAGGGGATGTCACATTATTAGCAAGGTAAGTAGCGCAGCATTCAACATCCTAGATATCTATTTTGGTGAGATGGTAATGGAGAAAAATTAAGTCAGCAATAAAATGAATGGAAGATGGATGGGGATGATAACCTGGCAATGAATGACAAGAAAAACTGAAACACACACTTTGTTTTCGCCCACCCTTACCAAGAAAAGATACCCAAGACTGTATAAGAGTCTATCGATGTAATTATAAGCTGTTTACTCACTATCAAAAATCATGGCAATGACAGATTAGGCCCATATTTAAGAAAGGTAAGAAGAACCCAGGGAACTATCAGGTGGACACACTAAGCACAGCCCCTGGTGGGACGGAGGATGTATATCCTCCTAGTATCCATTTCAGAGCATGCGAAGGACAAGAAGGCAATCAAGAACAGCCAGCAGAGATTTACAAAGGCAAATCATACCTGACCAACCTGATTGCCTTCCATGACAAAATGACTGACTGGGAATATAAGGAGTAGCAGCTCCTGTAACTTTCATTCTACTGAGGCATTTGGCAATGCTTTTCACCACATTCTTCAGAGGCTAAGAAAGTGTGGTGGGATAAATAGTCTCCTAACTGGACTGAAAACTGCCTGCACCACTGGGGTCCAAGGCAGTATTCAATGGCTTTTGGTCTGAAGACTGATAATGAATCAAGTACCCTAGGGTTTGAAAGCAGTGACATTGCAGTGCAGTATCTTCTCCTGGATGATGATACAGAATGCTCCCTCAGAAAAATTTCTAAATAAGTGTTTGACACACCAGATAATACAGATTCAGCTCTAGGGACCTTGAAAAAACTGAAGACTGGGCCAACGGAAGCTTTGTGAAGCTCAAGAATGAAAAGTGCTAAGTTCTGCGTGTGGGGTGGAATAACCTTGTGCAGCAGTACTGGCTGAGTTGCACCTCCTTAAAAGCACCTGGGGATTACTGTGGGTATCAAGACGAATACGAGCAAAGTGCACTGCCAACAATGAATAAGATAAAGTGCATGTTGGGCTACGCCAATAGAAATGAGGCCAGTGCTTAGCATGGCACTCTAGACAGCATTGACAAGGCTGCAACTGGAGTACCATGTCCAGTTTTGGGCTCCACAGCTCAAAATGAGTGTCCAGAAACTGAAAAAGGTCCATCAGAACGCAAACAAGCTGTTCAGGATCCTAAAGCATATGGCCTACAAGAAATGGAGGAACCTGTAAGTGTTTAGTCTGGCAAAGAGGAGGCTAAAGGACAATTCAAAAGGCACCTACTACCAGGAGAAGAGCAGTTACAAAGATGACATGGCCAAACTCTTTTTTTTTTTTTTTTTTTCCTTCTAGTGGCAGACTATTTAACAAGAAGCAGCTGTGACAAGTTGCAGCTTGAGAAATTCAAATTGGACATTACGAAAAAATTTCTTGCTATACAGATAGCTCTGGAGCAGTCTGCAAAGCCGTGAAATCTCTGTCCTTTCTAAGACACAGTTAGAAGAAGCCACATCTGATATAGATCCAGGATTGATATTAGCCTCCTTTTGAGGAGGAGGTGCACTAGATGCAGTACCAGATATCCCTTCCAACTACTACTTCTATAAGCCTAGGATAGAAAAAAACCCTGCTGCTAAACCTTAGTCCTTCCCAATAGTGCAATTCAGGAAAACTGAATTGCCTAGGTATAAGAATACAGCTGGGCAACCATTACTAATAATTTCCATGAATACGTATTCCATTCTTAAAAGCTTTTATACTAATTATGCTCACAACTACTTTTTCACTATTGCCACAGATACATTTTACTTGGAGAAAGACTCAATTAATTCTAACTACTGGACATCAGCTATGACAAGTAATTTTTTCCTCTGTAGAGAACCATCTACTACTTAAATCCTATTCAGACTGTCTCTGCAGAGTTTGGCTTCTCTTCAGGGTCTTTTAGTTTATACAGATGGACTGTTCTGTCAACAAGACATTTATTGATACAGAGTACTGTTAAGACAGAAGAATTTGTGAATATAATCACCAGGGTAATAAGTAAGTTGTAGTAATTGACAAGACTTAGAGATTCCAAAATTTGAAGGTCAGAAACAGGGATGTAGGACACAACCTGATAACTTAACGGTTTCCCAGGAAAAGGGAATGGATGACAATCTAAATGTGAATCAGCAATGTCACTCTTGCAAAAAGGCATAGACCATGATGAAAGGTATAAATAGACAGACAGACTGTAAACAATTCTTCTGTTCTACTCTGCTCTGTTAAAGCCTCAGCTGGGTTTTTGGGCACCACAGTTTGTGAAAGATGTAACATTGAAGAGAGCTCAGTAGAATAATAACAACTGGGATTCTAGAAAACAACTGGATAGAAAAATCCTGAATGAATTATGATTCTTTAAACTAAAAAAAAAAAAAAAAAAAAAAAAAAAGAGAGAGAGAGCGTGAGAGAAGAGAGAAGACTAAAATGGGAAATTCTTCAAATACATAAAAGGCAGCAAGTAGGAGAGAAGGAATAAATTATTCTCCATGACCTAAGAGGCAGAACAAGAAATGATGGGTTTAAACTATAACAAAGGTTGAAATTAAGGTTAGAATAGCAGAAAATAGTAATACAATGGTAAGAAAACTGAAGTGCCAAAATAGATCTTCTGGGAGATTATGGACTCTAGAACTGTAGCGGCCTTCAAAACAATGTATGTGAGCTTCCAGTACTCACAGAGATATTGGTGTTTCTTTTTATTTTTCCTTTGACTGTATGGAAACCAATGAACTTTAACTGACTGTTCTATAAAATACATTTACTCTTGAACATTAGATACTACAATTACTACAATTATTAGATACTACAATTATTAAATGCAGTAGATACTACTGCATTTTTTTCTAAGGCTTAATAAATAAAAAAATACAGTGTTTTGTTTCTCCTTTAGTTTTCTGGGTTTACCTTTATCTTCCAGCTGGTGGGACTTTATGCTGGAACCAGAGGACTTAAGAGAGGAGTTTGAACTGTGTGCCTCAAACATTTTCATACCATGGGTATTTTTTACAAGCTTCTACTCATCAGAAAAAGTAATAATAAAGAAATTTAATATGAAAACAAGAAGCAATTTCTGTCCATGGAAATTATCCAAGAAAATAATTTTGCCCAATCAATACATTTGATGAAATAGCTATTTCTTTCATAAGCTATTTCAAACCGAAGGAAAAAAAGAATGAAAAAAGGAAAAAGGAAAAAAAAAAGAATGTGTCAAATAAATGATTCACTAAGAATCATGAGCCCAGTTAAAGCTGAGATGAACATATGTGACTTACACCAGTTTCAGTTTAATTTACTACAGTTGGTTCTTTACAGACTCTTTCTTCTTTATTAGCTTCATTTATTTCTGTAATCCTCAACTAGCCGCATAATAAAGCTGAATCATCTTTGTTGAGGGGAGCTTATCAAAGCCCAGTTATCCTGCACAGGTGTCTCTGGGGTTGTGAGGAATTATCAGTTTCTGGTCTTGGAAAAGCATTTCATGTGTCCATACCACGTATGACTGTAGTCATAAACGCAGCTCACATGCTACTGTCAGGATGGTTTATTAGAACAGCTACTTTTTTTTTTTTTTCTTTTGGCAAATACTCTGTGTACCAAGAAATATATTACTCAGTCATCAAAAATATTTTACAAGTCCAAGTTAAATTCAGCAAAACCTTTCAGCCCAAAAATATTCAACATTTTTGAAGATTCTAAATATTTTGTTTTGACATTAGCATTTAGTCTTTCTAATTAAGGGAGAAAAAGCCCCTCATCTTTCAAAAGAATATTTCACTTCCCACCTACTTACGCTTCATATTTAATTATCTAACTTTTTTCCAAGTAAAAAAGTGCATGTTTAAAAAAATCCCACTCTTCAGATAAAACGTATTTGACAATAGAAAATTACTTTTTTCATACGTTAAAATTTTGTTTGGGGCGTTTTTTTCAATGTCTGCTAAAGTTTTGTATGTAGCACAACTCATAAACAGCTTTTTTTTAACTGAGATAAAAGAATCACTGGCCATATCAAGGCTTTATAATTGTGAATTTCATCATATTCTGGACATGAGGTTACCATCTCAGCCTCAGGTGCATATCTCCCTATGAAATGGTCACAGAACAGCACAATCTCTGCAAGCCTACCCAGGGATCAGAGTCTTCAAAGGCCTTTTATCATTAGCAATTCTCTCTTACTCTGCAAACACAACACAGGGGCTGTATGGGTTGTGCTTTTGCACCCAGAATTTCACCCATATTGTGGACTATTACCCCCAAAATTTGACGACATCCAAACAATATAATTCTTACAGCACTGTGTGTGAAACATTAGCGATGGTCTGGGGAACAGGTAAGTGAAATGGAATGAGCATGCAGTTATTTAAATTCATTTCCATTTGACAATACCTCCATATCCCATGTTTGCTGCATTTCACTTATATGTCCCCTGCAGAGATGTATTAACATCCTTTGTTTCATTAACAGCATTACATTGTCTCCCCAGACCAGTGCTGACATTGTAGCTCTATCGTCTTTTGTGTCCTAAATTACCATCTCACATTGCCACAGGTTTTTACTTTTTTTCCTAGTAAGAAACAGCTATGTTCACTATATTATTTAGCACCTAACTCTTCTAGTACAAATTTGTTTCAGTAAAGGTCTGAACAGTCCCCAAAAGAAACAGACTTGTGAGAATTACTGTGAAGAAATAGACAGCCCTTGTCCTATATAACTGCTATCAGGCAACACAGAAGGTAAAGGGAGGTGAAAGAAGCATGAATATTCCCATTTACATAGGGGACGATAAACTGTACAGAGATTAAGGGATAGAGCCAATAACGGATTTAAACATCTAATGCAGGATTTGGAGGAAAACGGAGATGTTTAGGTAGAAAACTGTAATCTGAAAAGTAAAGCAACAGCTGCTGCCTAAACTTGGAGGCATTTAAACCCAAGAAAGACTGTAGATTTGAGTTTACAAGAGGTTAGAATTCCTCATTATAGGCATGCCTGAAGTTTCCTGAGTGTAAGCAGCACAGCACCTATCAACAGTGGCCTGCTGTGAACTCTGGCCAAATCCCTGGGGTTCCTCCCTGGGGCTCTGCGCCGTGCTCTGCAACACCAGCCATCCACCACAGGCCTGAGCACAACACAAAATTGTGGGGTTTTAAGTCATGCCTGCCACAAATGGCGATGCACTTGACCATCCATTTTTGTAATCAGCAGTCAAATCCGAAACCAGTTATCAGGAAAGTAGGATCCAGTTATTTTTTCTGCTTTGTAGGAAGGAATGAAGCGCCTATTTTTAGAGGAACATTCTCATCTCAAGGCTATTTCCATTTTTACATTAAATAGTCTTTGAACTACAGGAACAGAAATAGGAACCTAGGTTTCTTTGCCTTCAGGAGAGTACTCTAATCACTTAGTCAGAAGTTTTGTTCATGTTTCCTTGAATTATTTTCTTAACAAGGGCAAGGTTACAACACGATGATTGGAGAACAGCCATATAGCCTGTAGTGTGTCTGACTAGTAGATACACTTAAACTGAATGACAGAGATTTAAACCACTGTGGCTACATAGGAAACTAAACAGAGATTTTTCACACCTGAGATGAGTAACATGTCCATGTTTTAAAACAGAAAAGTGCTTCTAGTTCTTTCACTTTAAATAATAATTGATGGCACCAGCCTAGCTCTCAGTGACATGACCAGGGTCACTCAGAGACTTTGTAGCACAGCTCAGAATAAAACAAACAGGTACAAAACCAGTCTTGTCTCAAATCATATTTTTTTTTCCCTTTCCTTTTAAGTGCCATTTTTTTCTCTACCAAAATCACATTAATTTCTGCTTTTTTTTAGGAGGGAGGACAAAGTCAAGGTAAAGGACTTTCATACTTTATACAACTTATCCTTTGTATATTCAAGTCGTTCTGCATCTTCTAAACTTAGGGATAAACATGAATTTTACATGGCTTTTTACTTCCATTATTATTGAATGAACAACACAGCTAAATAAAATGAGCTGTAGTCTACACTCATTTATGTATTATACATAAAGTAGTTGGTTAAAGTTTAGTACACTACATCTCTAAAAAATCTTTTGTAAACAATAGGTTTGTATGGATGTGATCAGAAAAATAAAGTATGAAGATAACAAGGTTAACCTGCAAGTCTAATTAGGTCAGCAAGACTTTTAGCTGGAAGACTGACATACATGAATAGACACTTACTTGTATTTGAGACACAAGGTTGAGTTTAGAGGCTGGAAAAATGTTGTTTGGAAATCATTACTGGAAATATTATTGAATTTACAAATTTGGACTACTCAATTTTTGTTGAGCAGAAACTTATTTTTAAAAGCATCACAGTGCAGTCTCAATGATTTTATTCAATGCTTATACATTTTAGCAAACTGAATGAATTCTAATTGTGTACATTTGTCATTTCTAAGCATCTAAGTCTGTATTCTTTCTTTGAATGCACACAGAATTCTCATTTGATTCAAAGGAAATTGTGTGCATGTATCTGGTGACAGCCTTTGCTGTATTATAGCCAGGATGATGCTGGCCTGGCAGTAAAACTGATATGAATTTTGAGTGACTTAGGCCTCCAGGATCGGGCTCTGTATTTGAAAAAGAAAAGTAGACGCTAACTCCAAAAGGTATTTATATATAGCAAGGTATGATTGCCTGACTGAATCTAGTTCTGTAACTCAATCAAAAGGGTTCAGCTAACATCATAAACCATAAGAGTGAAGCTTGAACAGTTTATGAATAGCAACTGTCACACAGATTGAATTTCTTCTCAGCTATTCAGTCAAGGGGTATTTGTTACTGCTTATAATATTTAGAAAGTCATTTTGGACTTGAGGTATTGAAAGCCTCACAGACAAAAATATTTTATAAAATATTAACTAGCCTAATGGAAATAAGCATTGGGTGGTCATTTTAGTTAAGCATTTAAATTTCATGGAAGTCCTTCAGGGCAGCAGAAATAGCATACATGTTATTAAAAATTAGCAGAATCAGAATAGAATGCAGTTACAAAATAATGACTTAATAAAGGATCCCAAAGCACATATAAAAAAGGAAAGGGTCAAGCAAATAACGCTGTTATAACATATGCAGGTAAATTTTAGGTTGTCAACCTTTTATTAATTTACAATTAAAAAATTAATTTACAATTAAAAATCCTTATATATAATGGACAATCTTTCTAGTTTAAATGGGAAATGCAAGAAAACATCATGTCTTATACTGGAGAAACCATTTTGCCTTTTCTCTTTCAGGAGCTTGGAAAACAGCTAATAATAAGATAATAATTAATTAACCAATGTGCACTTAGGTACATATTTATCATGTATTTCTCATTAGGTCATGTAAGGACAGAGTTAACAGATCATTAACGGAGAGTCATACAGCGAAAATGTCATTTTTGTGAAGACCCACTACTTTACTCCTTATGGTCAGATATTTCTCAAAAGGCTTCCAATCTACAAAAATGATTAGGAAAGTGCTGCCTTGAGTTGTAAAATGTTAATTGAAGAAAGACATCAAAAAGTTGGTTTGCCTCGTGACAGCAGTCCACCTAATAAAATTGCATTAGAAGACATTTAAAAATACTTTTTTCTCTTTAGTTTTATTTTTTCCCTGTCAGCTTATTTTCTGAAGCTGTGCTAGTTTCTGGAGATATTTTTTCCTGTACAAATGTTATGATGTCATTTTTATTTTAGATTTATTTGCAGTTAGAGCTAGAGGAGACTGTGGGAATTTTCCTACTAGTCTGCCATTATCATCCTTCTTTTACAGAAGGAACAATATACTCACCTTTATTAAGGCCATGTCAAAATCATATATTCAGAAGGGACCAATACTCGTGACTGTTTCACTTTCAGAGTACCAGCTACAGAGTGCCAACACCTTTAAAAAAGATGTTTTTCATCTGGCACATATTCAACATCTTGTTACAGCAGTGCTGTAAATTTGAACTCACCCTGTAACTACATGATCACAAGATCAGCTATAAAAGAAGTTCAAGGAGTAGGTAGTCGGGGTTAAAGTTTGCTATCAATTGGAATCCTCTCATTCAGGATTAAATATAATGTGAAACTTCATCTTTACTGGAAAAAACAAAACAAAACAAAACAAACTAACAAACTAACAAAAAACCCCCAAACAATCAAAATCAACCAAACCCTGAAAAAAATTTTGTCTTATTGTATTGAACCTACTTGGACCAATATATGATTGGATTAGAAAATTTAAGATCAAACTTACTTTACCAAAAGCTTTCAAATACACAGACGCTGAAAAAGAGATTCTGTGACTAGTCACTTTGTTAGGCTTACCACAAGGCTAGAATATACTTCATTTTATTTCCTAACAGAGATAAAAAGTAAGATGAAAGTTAGTTCTAAATGAATTTTAGTTCTAAAAGTATGCATTTTTAGACTATGTTCCTGAACCAAACAGGAGTCTGCATAAGTGAAAAGGTTCTGCTATGAATAAGCAATTTTTCCCTATTCGACTGTGGACATGTCTGCTTAGAGGATTTTTTTGTTGGTGTTGGTTTTTTTATGTTTCTTCTGTCTCTGTATGAAAATGGTGGCATGTCAGAGCATTTTGAAATCTTTGAAGTAATATCGAGAAGAAGATCGTTCTGGAAATACAAGGATCAAGAAATAAGATTTGCTGTTAATTGATCTCGCCTTATGCTCATTAACATCCAATTCTTCAAAAGTTCATAAAGCATATTGTTGTAATTCTGGGGAAGGCTTCTTTGCATATCCTAATAGGTAATTTAAGATTAACCTCCCCCCCTCCCAAAAAAAAAACCAAAACACACAAAAAACAGCCTGTGGTTTCAGTTTCCATTTAGTGTAGAGACAGACATCTAAATGAAAATCTAGTCCCTCAGCTGTTTTTCTTTCATACTGCAATGAATGAATATGATGCTACCATCAGGGCCCTGAGCGCACCAGCAAGAACTACAAGCTCTTCCCCTGCTACCTCAGGGTTTGCTGCCAGTGTTCAAGATCGGCTCTGATAAGGTGAACCTCATATCAGATGCCTGGGACAAAAGCAAAGTTAATGACGAAGAGCTTTGAGGAGTCTTGGATGGGGCTTCAGCCCCTGAGTTGGCAGCTGCGTTGAAGCTCAGGCCCATGGCTAGGCTAGGTTGCCTGTGTTGGGGTGGCCTTGCATGGCCACCATGACCTCCTGGATGGACCTCAGCTGGTCCCAGTGCCCCAGCCGTGCTCTGCTCCCTTCGCTGGCCACTGGGGGGCTGCAGTGGGGGGTGAGGGCACCCCCATCTCCCCACACCCTGCCTGGCACCCTGCTCCCTGGCAGCTGAGAAGTGATGAGGCTTCCCTGTATGGGATCCTGTCCACTTAAGAGTCTTCCAAGGATAAACATGTTTAAAGGAAGGTAGTTTCTTCCCATCCCTCCTCAAAGTCATTTCTACTACACTATCTTTTTTGGTTCTATCTCTTGATCAGGAGGCAGAAATTAAGTTTGGAGTCTTTACAAATGTTATCTGACAAAAAAATATCACTTGTTCATGCTTCACCCCTCCTTCAGGAGCAAAGCTAAGTCTGAACAGCTGTCTTCACAGGGCCAGGTCACGGGTGCAAGGACCAGCACAGTATTATTCATATTATTAAATTGGTAGCGCGGCCTTTTGAGAAGTTTTGGCACAGGCCAGCTACTATTCTTCCACACAGGTTAGGGATTAAAATGGGCTAGGAATAATTCCGAACAGTCAGCTTGGATGCAGCCACCCCTTCTAGGACTTCAGAGAGTTCAGCTGGACAAATGCATTGTTGTACCATACCTCAGGGCCAGAGAACAGTCCCTGTCCAATTCATTTACAAGTCACCCTACGAATGCAAGAATCACGAAGCCACCAGAAGCCAGGAGAAGAGCAGAACAGAGGCAAAGGGCAGAAATGTGGCTACAGTTATCTTCTTGGGTGAATTTTACCATTTTATATTACACCATCATTGGATTAAAGCGACAGAAGCTGTCCAAAGCTCAAGGATCAAAATCTCACTCCCAGACTAGTTAGGTGTAGAAACTGTACTTAGTTATGTAGAGTGCCTGCTGCTACAGGGCTGGCAGGTACAGGTTTATCCAGAATATCCCAGATCTGGGCATTACGGCACAAGCTGTGGACAAGCTGTTTGCAAAAAGTGAGCAACTCTACCACTCTACCACCTACACCAGTTGTGGTCTAGATCACAGGTTTCTCAAAGGACTAATGCCTTGTGTCCCTGAGGCCTTGGGCACACTGAGGTTGTAATGAAGGTATGGGCACACATGGCGTATGCCACTTTAGAGAACTTCAGGTGAAGAAGATCCTTCCTGGTACCTTTTATGTATAGGTGCCTATGGGCAGACCAGATTGCAATCTGAAAGAGAGGGGAGTTTCTGGGCATGTGAGATTCAGCATTAACAGAATTGCAATGGGCAGATTTCTACAATCTAGAGAAAGTTTATAATACATAGGAAAGTTCCCACCCTTATCATCACTTTTTTTTTATCTCTCGTTGTTTATTGAAACACGCGTTCCTAAATTTTTCTGCACAGATGTCCTCCACTCATTCAAATCAACAGAGGTTTCAGCTCCACTTTTAGCAACGGGGGTCTCAGCTCAAGGCAAAAATGATAAGAACATTTATAAAACAAGGTTTAAAAAACAAGCTACCAAGTATTTAGTTACATATTTTAAGAGTTTTCAATGTAGTAAATTAAACATAAGTGTAAAAGTGTCAAAATGCCAAGGATGGAAAAAGACACAAACGGAAAAAATAGCAATGGAAAAATGTAAGTTCACTCCCTTGGAACAGACCAGGACAGAGCTAGAGATGATGGTGTTACCAGGTTTCTTTTCTATGCTTGGAATGAGGAAAAAATTGTTATCGTTAGTAACAATGCACTAGGGCAAATTGCCATGTCCTGGTGCGAGGAGAGATTATAACCCTGGTTAATGAGGCTGAAGCTGGTCAATGAGAGTCTGACCAGAGTGACTGTGCACTGCCAGTGCCCTGGTCTGGGAGCAGCCAAGCCTGCACTCACTGCCTTGCTAAATGAGCCTTCATCAGCTCCCAGAAGTAAACCATGTACAATAACCTTATTAATTGCAATAGCTGTGACAAAACAAGCATCTCCAGTAGGCCGCAACAATACACTTCTGTGGACACTGTGTACTGCCTTTGTAACATCTTCTAACATCAACAGAAGCCTTCAAACTGAGAGGTATATTTCAATCAGTTGATTTACATAATTCCTATGATTTTTCTGTAGTGTCCTGTAATCACAGGTTTATATAACTATGCTTGTAAGTTTGGAATTGTTTTTTTTGTTGTGTTTGTTGGGGTTTTTTAAGGCAGCTCCTTCACATTCATAATTTAACTTTGGGATTGATGAGAAACTGAAGGAAAAAGTTCTTCTTGAGGAGTGGAGGTAGAGCATGAAGCACTGACGAGACAGACTGTGCAGCCAAGAGAACTGAAATGAGAAAACGGGTGTTGGAAGTGTGCTGAATAGAGGTCATGGAGAGATGTGGATTGTAAGGGGTTGTAAGAGACAGAATAACCTCATTGAGCAGACTTCCAAAAGCATGGAAGACACTAAGAAAATGGTGAAAATTTGGCAGGAGATATTGCACCTAGTTAGAAGTGCAACACCTTCCTTCTGCACCTGCAGTTTACTGAAGCAGTCTGTTCTCCACTATTTTGCATGGAAAAGATGAAATAATGTTTTGTTTGTTTAGAACTATCTAAAAATTACTCCACGTAGCCTTGATGATTGGCAAATGTGGGAAGTGTGAACTGTGTGAGTGCAACCTAAAAAGATGCAGACTTTAAACAGGAAAAATGTAAAGTGTTTAGAAAACAGAAACTGTTGATGAAAGATGTACCTACGGAAAATGGCCTTCAAATTGGACTAGCTTTAACAATGAAGCACATTAACAGTTGTTTTAAAAAGAAATCAAAATATTTAAACACTGTTTTACAGCCTTAACTATAAACCTATTAGTGTTTTCATAACTTAATTTAAAATGTTGCAGTTGGTGAAGGTCATGCCATAAAAGAACATGTAATTTCTGACAATCATTAGAAAAGCATTTACACGATCCCAGAGATTAATAACATCCACCTGTTATGCCTACTCCTGTGCAATCTTTAAATACATATATTTGAATAAAATTCTTTTTTTGTTTTTTTTGTTGTTTTTTCACCAAAATTCACTTTCTAGTTCTACAGACCTTGAGTGCTACATCCTTAACTGTTGTAAATCAGCTTAATTCCTGTGACTGTCAGGCTGTAGCCCCTGGGTTTTTGAGACCTGGGAAGTCTGTAACCATCAACAGATTAGTATAATTGTTGCAGTGAAGAATAACCCATGTCAGTCTTAGAATGTCATATCACTAAACACACCCTTTTTTCTCTTCCATTTATGAGGTGATGCCTTTGCATATGTTAAAAAAATAATGAGGAAAAAAAATGCTGTTCTAGAAAGACAGCCACATAAATATTTGAATGGAAAAGGGCCATTCAAAGTAAACAAGTCTGTCTAAGAAACTCAGTATTTGACCCATGGGAACTTAGGTATACAACTTGTACCCCAAGCAACTGAAATTCACTATAGTTATTTACGGTTATTTATGTCTCTCTATCATGAGAATAAAGAGGTGGCATTATTGTTCTCAGTTAATTAAACCTGAAGACTGGAAAAAGGCCAGCAGTGAAGAGAGATATTATCCACAAACACCAAAAGCAGAAATACTTATGTCTAGACAACAAAACGATTTCCACTGTGAAGAAAGCTGTAAATTTACTTCTAGATAAAAATGATGCTTTAAGATGATTCACATACGAACCAAAGAACATCATTAGATTTTCTCATGAAGTGTCTTAAAATATTTAAATTCTCACTTCTCAGAAGTTCGCATTAGAGCACAAGACTGGGAACTCAGAAGGACTAGGTTACAATCCCACCACTGACACTGCCTCAGAGGTAAATTGTCATCAAATGAGCTAATTATTTCTGAGTTCCATTTCCATAAAGTGCAAAATAAGGTGTAAAGGTGTGTATTGGTATCAACTACTACAGAGGACAGAGTTTAGGTGTCACATGTTTTAGGAAGGGACTGCTATTGTCAGGCAGCCTCATTTTTCACTTAAGACAAGTCATAGCACGTCTTCTAGTCACATCTGAGGACAACTTACGACCACTGCTTCAGCCAGATGTGGAAAGACAAACACAGGGAGTCATCTCACCTAACGTCAACCACCTAACATTTCAATGTCCCATCTGGGTGATGCCAAGAGATGGACACCTCCTCAGGGCCATTCATCCCTTCCTAAAACAGGCTGCACAACAGGCGAGAGGAACAGCCCTCTGGAAAACGCCTGGCTGTCGGGAAACCCAGAGGACCTGTTGAGACCGCTCAGGTCAACTCTCGGTTGCTAAAATCAACGGTGTGGGGCAGCTCCCCTCCAGCCTGGAGGGACGGGGCAACTCTCGGTTGTTAGGCTGAAGCCGGGAGGCTTTTTTTGATGGAAATGACTCTTTTTTTTTTTTTCTTTTCCCCTCCCTCTCCCTCTTTTCTTTTCGGAGCAGGGGCCGCTCGGCAGCGGCGGCAGCGGCACACGGCGGTGACACGCTCCTCAGTCCCCCGGGAAGCCGCGTGTCCCCACCCGAGCCGCCAGCGCGCCGCAGCCCCGGGGTCCGCAGGGGGGTCCGCAGGGGGGTCCGCAGGGGGGACGCGCCGCGGGCCGGCCGGGCCCGGCCGGGCAGTAACGCCGCGGAGCCCCGTTGCCGCC